>JAAGEH010000015.1:6618511-6637329 GCA_011751065.1 Lasiurus cinereus
GGGGGAGGGAGAAAGAGAATGCATACACAAAAGACTGACTTAATTGATTGTCAAAACAATGGTTTTGTTTTGTAGAATGAACCGTGATGAAGGTTATTTGGACCCTGTTAACTATAATTGATGAAAATGATGCAATTTAGATCTCCAACTCCTAATAGTAACTTTATGAATGTAAATGATTATTCAATGTGTTTCATGTTACTGCAAATAAAAAGTAAAGCAACTGAACTTAAATGTGCATGTTGCTATAATTTTAGCATTCTTTAGTATGAAATCTTTGGAATGTAATAGTTTATAGATTATCTTATATATATATTTAATACCAAAATAGGGAAATGTAACTCCAACTATTAAGATAATTGATCATATATTTTTTGCATAATTGGGCTTGATCAATTAATCAAGGTTTAATTACCACTTGACTAGTTAGTGTGTAAAATCAATTTCAATGGACTTCTTTTGTAACTCTCTTTCTATTGTTCTATTATCTAACAACCTTCTCTATTTTTGGTCTGTATACACAACTTTCACAGCCTGTGACCAAAGGCAAAACCATCTTATTTTATTATCCCCAAACCACAGTCACTTAGAGACCCAAAATAGAAAGTGATTTCTAGTGAGCTCATCCAAGCTTTAGCCTACACAGTTCCATTTTTTTGCAAAAAAATGACTTGGCTAACATTCCAACCAAGTACCATAAACCAGCAGTGTGCATAGACACTGAGAATAAAGATATATTTAGATAAAGGCACAGATTAAAAGAGGCCTAAACCATCTGTCTTTAACACAGGCGAATATGATTTTCTTTAGTCAAGGGCCTGGGTTTTCCAGCATTATCCTGCATTTAAAGATTCAGAAAGGACCGTGAACAATTAGATGTGCATATTGTTCACAGAAAAGTCATATACATCTGTTTCTCTTCTTATTACAGACTTGTATAAACTCAGAAAATCTTATCATTTCAGAAATAATTTATTTATATTTTTCTTCTCCACACTTCCACAGAATCTTTTAATGCTGCTATCCTAAGCATACTGTTCTGTAAATATCTGTTTACATGTCTACCTCCTCCTCTGGAGGGTAAGCTCCTTTAGGATAGGGAGTGGACTTTCTATTTCCTGTGTTCCCCATGCACTTAGTAAGTGATCTGAATATGCTTATAAATGTATATTGAGTGAATTGCATATTTGTGGAACATTTGGGTTATTGGGGATTGTTTGACTTATGAGAATGATGTCAGAAATAATTGAAGTTTGGCAGCCTTGAGTGCACTAGAATATGATTCTTTAGTAGATGCCTCATCATTTAGTAATATGGTTGCTAGATAAAATACAGGATACTTAAATATTTTTTTAGTAAAAGTATACCCATATATTACATCCAATTATTGCATGTACTATTATTTAATATTTATCTGGAGTTCACATTTTAGCTGGGTAGCTTGTATTTCAATTTTTTAAATCTGACAACTCTTTAACAATAAGGATAGGTTGCCCAATAGTACATGGAAGTAGAGATAGTGCCTTCCCTCAAATGAGTTGAAATATTTTATTGCTTAGCCAAAACCGGTTTGGCTCAGTGGATAGAGAGTTGGCCTGTGGACTGAGAAGTCCCAGGTTCGATTTCGGTCAAGGGCATGTACCTTGGTTGTGAGCACATCCCAGTCTAGGGGGTGCAGGAGGCGGCTGATAGATGTTTCTCTCTCATAGATGTTTCTAACTCTCTGTCCCTCTCCTTTCCTCTCTGTAAAAAACTCAATAATACAAAGAGGACTACACCAAGACACATCATAATTAAAATACCAAGAGCAAAAGACAAATAGAAAATATTAAAAGTAGCAAGAGAAAAACAGTTAATTACCTACAAGGGAGCACCTATACAATTGTCAGCTGATTTCTCAACAGAAACTGTGCAGGCCAGACGGGAGTGACAAGAAATATTCAACGTGATGAATAGCAAGAACCTACAACCAAGATTACTCTATCCAGCAAAGCTATCATTCAGAATTGAAGGGCAGATAAAGAGCTTCACAGGTAAGAAAAAGCTAAAGGAGTTCATCAACTCCAAACCAATATTATATGAAATGCTGAAAGGTACTCTTTAAAAAGAGGAAGAAGGAAAAGGTAAAAGATAAAAAATAATGAACAACAAATACATATCTATCAACAAGTGAATCTAAAAATTAAGCGAATTAAAAGTTTGATCAACAGAATAAACTGGTGAATATAATAGAATCAGGAGCACAGAAAGGGAGTGGACTGATAATTCTCAGGGGGAAAGGGGTAAGAGGTGTACAGGGAGAGACTGGACAAAAATCATACACCTGTGAATGAGGTCATTGGGGGGGGAGGTAAGGGTAGAGGGAGTGGTGGGAGCTGGGTGGAGGGGAGCTGTGGTGGGGGAAAAAGAAAAACAAATGTAATAATCTGAATAATAAAGATTTAATTAAAAATAAAATAAAATAAAATGTAAAAAATCAATAAAATATATTTTTAAAAAAGAAATATTTTATTTTTTAAGTAGAGGCCACTCAAATAAAAGACTTGACCCCTATTATTTTTGCTACATTGCGTATGACTAAACTTTCCTTAAAGTGGTAAGAAAACAGATTTCAAAATACTCCTGATCTGATCTAATTCTTAATAAGTGCACTCATTGCTGAATGAACAAGCTATTGCTTAGTGTAGGGAAGTCCTACGATATTGAACCTTAAAAGAAGAGTTATACTTCTCAGAAAGAAGTATTACTTAGAGTCACATGGCGTGCGTGCTCTTGTACAAAATAGCTCATAGTCAGTTAGTGGATTTGCCATAAAACCCCTTGAATAACATATATCATTTTTCAGTTGATTTTTAGGGGTGTTGGTGAAGTGGGGCCATAAAGGCTTTTCACCAAAAACACATTAAATAATAACATTATAAGAAATGATATTTTTTGAAGCATCTGTTTATATCTTTTGCCCATTTGTAACATACCTAGACATATGATATTCTCTAATTAAAATATGATTTTTAAACTAAAAAATGATATTTTGCCTTTACATTTTTAGGCAAACACATACTCATTTACTTAATCCAACAATTTCTAGTCAGAAAATATGGAACACATTGGAGTCATGTACCATATTTGGATAAACCCAAAAAATTATACGTGTAGGTAAACCATGTGAATGGGATAAAGAAATAGCATATTTTGCTGCTCTTTAACCTGATGTGCACATTAGCTATTTCCATGGAATTAAAAATACTCTAATGTTGAACCCTAAGGTGTTTTTCTATGCTACAACTTTATTTTTTTCAATTTTTTTCTTAATTTTTTCAATTCTTTAGTACATAATTTTTTTAAAAAAATGTTTTTTATAGAGAGAGGAAGGGAGAGAGAGAGAGAGAGAACATTGATGTGAGAGTGAAACACCAATTTGTTACCTTCCACATGCCAACTGACCAAAGATCTAACCTGCAACCTGGGTATGTAATTGAACCTGCAACCTTTTGGTGCTTGGGACAATGCCCCAACCAATTGAGCCACACTTGCCAGGGCCTGAGGATATGTTTCTATTGATTTTTTTTTATATAAAGAGAGGAAGGAAGAAAGAGAGAAAGAGAGACAAAGATGTGAGAGAGAGACATTAATTGTCTGCCTCCCACATGTACCCGGACCAGGAATTGAACCTACAACCTAGGTATGTGTCCCTGACTGGGAATTGAACTTACAATCTTTTGGTGCTCTAGTTTACATTTCAACCAACTGAGCTACCCAGCCAGGGTTATGATATAGCTTCAATGTTTTAGTGCAAGAGTACTTTGATCTCCCAAATGGTTGAAAACTTGGCAAAGAAAACAGTGCAGAAAGAAAAAAAAAGGAATGAGAACATCTTTAGGCATTAAGTATATATGTAACAAAGACATTTGAAAAGAAGGGGCAGACTTTAGCATTAACTCACCCTATTTGGAATAAGATAGTTAAGGTCTACCTAAAAGTCGACCACCTGACTTTTCCTCCATTAGCAAAGAATCACTGTCTCTCCTCCACCAACATCTATTGTCAAGTTTTTTTTTCCTTTTCCCTTGTTAAGTACAACAAAACTACATTGCTAACACTTATGTATAAGCACATTAATCTAAATGATAATTTGTATGTGTTGATTATGTAAACTTTATTTTCATTCTTCAATTGTTATGTTTTTTTATCTCTGATAAATATTTAGATATAGTTGCTGGCATGGATTTCATTATATTTTTGTATTAAAATCCATGACCTAGCCGAAACTGGTTTGGCTTAGTGGATAGAGCGTCGGTCTGTGGACTGAGAGGTCCCGGGTTCAATTCCGGTCAAGGGCATGTATCCTGGTTGCGGGCACATCCCCAGTGTGGGGCGTGCAGGAAGTAGCTGATCGATGTCTCTCTCTCATCGATGTTTCTAACTCTCTATCCCTCTCTCTTTCTCTCTGTAGAAAATCAATAAAATATATTTTTAAAAAATCCATGACCTAAAATGTTTAGTGGCTTCTCATATAGAAACAATGTTTCAGGGATATATTAATGTCATTAAAAATGTTTATACAAGACCCATTAGAATAGGGAAATAGAAGTGGAGAATGTGAAAGGTGACTGGATTATAAATATATTTTGTGTGTAGAGATACCAGTGTATTATATTTTCTAGGGATGATATAACACAGTATCATAAACTAGGAGGCTTAAAACAGCAGAATTTGTGGTTTCACAATTCTGGAGGCTAAAAGATCAAAATCAAGGTATCAGCAAAGCCATTTTCTCTCTGAAACCTGCAGGACATTTTATTTATGTATTAGTGGCCCAATGCACGAAATTCATGCATGGGCTCCCTCCTCTCAGCCCCAGGCAGCCCTCGCAGCTTCAGCTTCATCCAGAAGTGTTGTCTGGACAATCATCCGGAAGGTCATCTGGATGGTGGTTCTGCTGTTTGGTCTAATTAGCATATTAGCTCTTTATTATATAGGATGTTTATGTGTGTAAATATGTGTGTGTATGCATTTATGCATTATTGTTTATGTAGGGATTCATGGAAGAGCAGAATGCTAGAGAAAATGTTGCTGAAAAAGAGGTGGGCTTATTTTAATGATGAGAGAATATATAGGCAAAGATATAGTCAGGTAGGTAAACTTGGTGGTGGTGGTCTGTGAAATTTCTGTTCCTTTTTTTTCAGGCAAAGCACTTTAACTTTTTAATTATTTAGAATTTCTCTTCTGATCATTAGTGTTAATTGGGAGCAAAGTCATGTAAGAGTAAGGATGAGAAAGGAGACATTGGGAGTTTTAAGGAAAATGTGAATAATTTTCTCAGAGTTGGGAGAAAATAGAATAAGAAATGTATTAGAATGAATTAGCAGGTTAAATACTTACTTGATATTAAGGAATATAAATTTAAAGTGAGACAAATCAGCATAGATCTCTCTTCAACCATATTCTTCTGCACTTTTGAAAGAAAAGAGTTCATTTAACTCATTTTGTAGATTTACCATAAGAGGACTATGATTAAAGGGAGGAGCAAAGGAATTAGGCAATGTGTGAGAGAGTCATTTTTATGATTTAGCATAAAGTGGAATGAATAAATCTGGGTAAAGGAAGTAGAAATAAGTTCAAAAGAGTCATGTGAAAAAGTAACCTAAAAAGATGTGAAACGATAGAGGATAAGTTTATAGAGAGATTGCAATTGCCAATTTTGATAAAGTCTTATGTACATGGGAGAGAGTGAAGTTGTGTGGAATGCTAGATCACTGGGTGAGAGGAGGTCAAGGAATTGAGAAATTTTGGGATATTGGAAGAATCATCTAACTGTATATTACAATTGTTAGGATTTAAGATGGGAATAGTGTAGCCTGGCCCTCATGGGTTAGTGGTTGAGCATCGACCTATGAACCAGAAAGTCACAGTACAATTCCCAGTCAGGGCATATGCCTGGGTTATGGGCTGGATCCCCAGTGTGGGTGTATAGAAGGCAGCCAATCAATGATTCTCTCTCATCATTGACGTTTCTATCTCCCTCTCCCTTCCTCTCTGAAATCAATAAAAAAATGTATGTATATATATTTTTTAAAAAATGGAAATGCTGTATGAGAAACTTTAAGCCTATTTGTTTCTGCTAGAGGCACTGTGATATAGAAATTCTTAATAAAAATATATTAATTATATAAGAAGAAACTTCCTTTGCAAAGCAAAGCCTGTTGATTCAGAGGAAGCATATCATGATCTCTTTGAAGAGTCAACATATTCCAGAATAATCTAATGCACTATTGTCAGGAGTTCCTCTGACCCCTTCGGGTATGTTAGATTAATGAAAAAAATGTGCATGATCTTGAGGCCTATAGGAAATATGCCTCTGTGCTCCAACTCTAGCATAGTCAACTTTTAATGGAAAGGGTTACTGAATTTCCCCAGGACAAACAGAATGTAGGGAGGAGAGAATAGGATATAAGAACAAAGAACTGTGGATAATGCCTCTCAACTAGATAGGGGGAGGGAGAGACAACCAAAAAAGGCCTCAGCCCATTTTTTTTTAAATAGCCCAATGGAAGTCAATAAGACTAAAGCAATGTATGAGGAAACTATTAACTCCATAATACTCAGTCAATGAAGAACTGGAGTAGGGGATACATAGGTTGTGATTGCTACTCCATGTGTGCTTATACAACCAGATGGACACTCGCTCTCAAGAACATATTAAAAGTCGTGTTCATGTCTCTAAGTCCATTACTTGAATTCAAAGAGGTGAACATTTCTCACAGGCCTGCTTTGAATCCTAAGCTGAATAGAAAGTTGCATATATGTTCTACCTCCCAGCATATACTTTCTTTTTAAAAAAAAGATGTACCTTTATTGTTGAAAGTATTACAGAAGTCATCTATTTTCCAACATTAATCCTCTCCACCCTACTCCTGCACCCTCTCCAGGCCTTCAGTGCCCTATTCTCTGTTTCCATGAGTTATACATATCTATCTATATAAAAACCTATATGAAAAGTGTCCCCTCAGAAGTTTGGCCAACCAGTTTGATTGCTCACTATGATGTGAGCTAACCACAAGGGGGTGGAATGGAACGAAGGAAGGCCCTGGCCATCAGTCTGCAGCCAGAGAAGGGAGGCCCTGGCTGGCAGCCCCTAGGGACTCGACCCTTGCATGAATGTTATGCGCTGGGCCTCTATTATGAATATATGTTCTTTGGTTAATCTCTCCCTGCCCACCTACCCCCATTCCTTGTGGAATACAGTCAGTCCTTTCCATGCTTCCATGTCTCTGGTTCTATTTTGTTCATCAGTTTATTTTGTTCATTAGATTCTACACCCAGCACACAGTTTCTTAAAGTATGAATGAAAACTTGAAAAAAAGAAGTCAAATTGGACAATTAGAACTCTGGTTACTACTGTGTACATGATTGCTGCATGTTTATATTTATTTTTATTAAACATTCATACAAGAAAAGACTGACAGGAAATACGTGTTAACAATGGCAAACCCTAGATAGCAGGATTATAGATGGTTTTATAAGAAAAGTTTGTGATTTATTCCCAGGAATATGTTTGGAGTCTCCTGAACCACTTTCATGTTAGTATCCAGGTCAAAATGTGCCCTTCGGTGTACACATCTAGCAAATGGAAATTTTTAGGGGAAAACTCTCCCCATGTCTCCCTCGCCCCACTTCCATCATTTAGACATATCAGCTGGTATAAATACTAATCACTGATTTGCTTTGGGACCTTAGGCAAATATCACATTAGCATTTACAAATTCAGTATGCCAGTAATTAAATGTTAATTATAATTGTTAGTTTATTCAAGATAATGAGAGAATTTGACTTATTTTTCATTAATTGACCCCATAATTTTGGTATATGTCCTTCAACCAAAGTTCCCTGCCAGATAAATGTTTAATACTTATGCTACTCATAGATAACAATGCTTTAAAATATTGTAGCTACTTACATCAGAAAAATAAAATGCCATCTACCCATCTTGTATGTGCTAATGGAAAGTGAAACACTAGGCCCTTTACCTTGGCAACTCCAAGTGATTCCATTCTTGGGCTACAGAGGAATGATGATATAGATTCACAGTAATGAATATATTCTAATAAATTTCAGTTTAGAGCTCATCCATTTATTCAACAAATACTTATGGACTCCTACTGTGTCTCAGACAATGTAGTAGGCTTGGAGATATATCAATGAATAAAAGAGACAAAGCTGTCTCACGTCATGAAGTGAACATTCAGGGGAAGGATGGAAAATAAACAAGCAATCCTCTATAATAAAAGCCTGATACACAAATTATCCCCTTGGGCAGTTTGTCAGACTGAGAGCAGGAGTTTGGCTGCTTGCTATGACCTGCACTGACCAGCAGGTGGCGGCACAGATCATGGCAGGCATTGGTGATGCAGCACTGACAGCAGGTGGCAGTGGAGGCACTTCCAGGCCCAATGGGCCCAGATGAGAGCAGGACCACAGTGGGATGGTGAAGCAGGTAATCAGGTGTTGCCAGGGAACTGGGGGTGGCTATTGGCAACCAACCTCCTGCAGCACCCAATTGGGGGGCTGTGGTCATTCACTGGCTACCTGGGGGTGGGGGTGAGAGGGAGAGAGGTATGTTGGGAATGTGGGGTGTCTGCCAAGCTTAGTCTCTCTCCCCCTGCTACTCTCATGCAGGATGCCAGGGATCATGCTCCAGGGAAGCTTCCATGTTCAGGTGCTGGGCACCCATGAGGAGTCCGCCCTGCACTCATGTGGCCTCTTCTGGGTGAGCCAGGCTGTAGCCGCCAGGACCACAGGGGCTGATTAGGTTCCCCATGGGTCGAGCAGGAGACTGTCTGAGAGGCCGGCCTGGAGAGACGTGCTGCCTGCCTGGCTTCCAGAAAGCACACTGCCTGCCTGCTTTCCGTGCAGCACCACTGAGTGGCCCAGAGGCCCACACTGTGCCCCTGCCCACAGTGTCTGGCTATGCTCACAGTATCTTCATGTGGGGACTTGGGCACCATGACCTAGGCGGAGGGGGCACATGGGGGCCCATGTGCTGCCCAGAGCCCAGAGGTCAGCTGGGACCTGCCCTTACACACCAAATGTTCATGTTTTGATAGCCTGCCAGGCCTAGGGATTGCACCTGTGTATGAATTTCATGCACTGGGCCTCTTGTTACATATAATATGTTTGCAGGGCACAACAGTAAAGGAATTAGTGTGGAAAGGGGACGTGAATTATTGACACTGGAATTTTAAATAAGTTGTTGAAGGAAAAAATACCAATATAGGTTGACCATTTTTGAGGTTTAACTACAAATAATAAAATATATAGCTAAGATTTTGACAGTTATAATTGTATATGCTCATATTAAAAGTACCTGAAACACAATGTGGAACACGTCCTTATAAATTTTCTCTTGTCTAGTACCAGTAAATGCTTTTCCCCAATTTTCCGAAGCCACCACTCTATTGATTTCTATTTATGTAGCTTAGTTTTACCTGTTCTTTGACTTAGTATTGGTGAAATTATAGTGTTTGTGTAGTATATGTGTGTGTGTGTGTGTGTGTGTGTGTGTGTGTGTGAACACGTGTATATATGTGTTTGCCTGGCTAGTTTTGCTCAATATAATGTAGGTAAGATTCATCCAACTTGTGGCAATCAATAGTTTATTACCTGACATGGCTGAATAGCCTCCAACATGAGTTTTTCATAATTTTTAAAATTCACTATCCTGTTGGGCATTTTGATAGTTGCAATCTTAGGCTCTTAGGTTTAAGACTGCCTTAATCCTGGTAGGTAAATTTTTTGGTGGACACACATTTTCATTTCTCTTGGGTA
Organism: Lasiurus cinereus; assembly: GCA_011751065.1. Classification (NCBI taxonomy): domain Eukaryota; kingdom Metazoa; phylum Chordata; class Mammalia; order Chiroptera; family Vespertilionidae; genus Lasiurus; species Lasiurus cinereus. The sequence goes on from JAAGEH010000015.1 coordinate 6,628,337, forward strand.
AGTACTTAAATGTGAAATTGCTGTAGCAAAGGGTATAAGTGTATTTAATTTTTTTACAAGAAACTACCATATAGTTTTTCAAAATTATCATTTTACTCTCTCACCAGCAATGCATGAGATTTCCATTAGCTCCACACCCTCACAAACATTTGGTATTCTGTGTAATTTTTAGTGTAGCCATACTAGTGAGTAGTGACATTTCATTTTGCTTTTAATGTATATTTTTCCCTTACGATGAATGCCTTTGCATGTGCTTATTGTCCATTTGTTTAAAAAAGTGCCTGTTCATAATCTTCCAATTTTTATATTTTGTTTTTTTATTATTGATTTCTCTAAATTCTTTTTTTTTTTGTATTTTGAGCATGAGTGTTTTTCAGATAGATGTACAGTAGTCCCTTACCCGTTGGGGAGATATGTTTCAAGACCCCCAGTGGATATCTGAAACCAGAGATAGTACCAAACCCTATATATACTACATTTGTTTCATAACTATCTATCTATATCTATCTATCTATATCTATATCTAATCTATATCTATCTAATCTATATCAATATATATCATCTATATCTATGACAAAGTTTAATTTATAAGTCAGGTATACTATAAGATTAACAATAACTAATAAAAGTACAACTGTAACGATACCTTATATAACAAAGGGCTAATATGCAAAATGGTCCTCGGGAGTTCAGCTGGGAGACAAGAAGTTCGATCACTCACTATGACATCCACTGACCACCAAGGGACAGTGCATAACATAGCAGGTTTCCAGTGACAGCAGAGGGGTTCTGAGGGAGTGAGGGAAGGAGGAGGTGAGGAGGTGGGGAACCTGATCAGATCTGATCACCACTCAGCCATAGAGACCCTACCCGAGCAAGAATTTTGTGCACTGGGCCTCTAGTTCTGTAATAAAAATTATGTCAATGTGGTCTCTCTCTCTCTCTCTCTCTCTCTCTCTCTCTCTCTCTCTCTTTCTCAAAATATCTTATTATACTGTATGTACAATGTAAAATGTAAATATGCTGGACAAAGGGATGAATCATGCTCCAGGCAGGACAGAGCAGAATGGCATGAGATTTCTGTCATGCTATTCAGAATGATGTGCAATATAAAATTCATGAATTGTTTATTTATAGAATTTTCCAATGAATAGTTTCGGACCATGTTTGACCATGGTTCACTGAAACCATGGAAAACAAATCTACTGCACTATATTTCTCAGTTCAGGGTGTGCCTACTAGTTTTTTTTTTGTTGTTGTTGTTGAACTGAACATTTAAATTTGAGAAACCCATTTTATATAAACACTAGAGGGCCTGGTGCACAAAATTTGTGCACGAGAGGGTGTCCTTCACCCCAGCCTGCACCCTTTCCAATCTGGTACATCTCTCTCAGTTGGGATCCGGCTTAAACAGGTGGTCAGACATCTCTCTCACAATCCAGGACTGCTGGCTCCCAACCTCTCGCCTGTTTCTGCCTGATTGCCCCTAACTGCTTCTGCCTGTCAGCCTGATCACCCCCTAACCACTCCACTGCCAGCCTGATCAATACCTAAATAGTCCCCTGCTGGCTCAATTTCCCCTAATTGACCTCCTCTGCCAGCCTGGTGACCCCTAACTTCCCTCTCCTGTCCGTCTGGTCACCCCTAATTGTCCTCCGCTGCAGGCCTGGTTGTCCCAAACTACCCTCCCTTGCTGGCCTAGTCACCTCTAACTGCCCTCTTCTGTTGGCCTGGTCACCCTTAACTGCTATCTCTACTGGCCTGATCACCCACAACTGCCTCCCCTATAGACCTGGTCTCCCCCAACTACCCTCCCCTGCAGATTTGGTCACTCCCAACTGCCCTCCTCTGCTGGCCTGGTCACCCCTGTCTTCCCACAACTGCCCTCCCCTGCAGGCCATCTTGTGGCAGCCATCTTGTGTCTACATGGGGGCAACCATTCTTGACCACTTGAGGGAGGCCATCTTGTATTTTGGAGTGATGGTCAATTTGCATATTACTCTTTTATTAGATAGGATTGTTTTTTTAAAATATATTTTATTGATTTTTTACAGAGAGAAAGGGAGAGAGATAGAAAGTCAGAAACATCGATGAGAGAGAGACATTGATCAACCACCTCCTGCACACCCCACTGTGGAGATGTGCCCGCAAGCAAGGTACATGCCCCCAACTAGAATCGAACCTGGGACCTTTCAGTCCACAAGCCGATGCTCTATCCTCTGAGCCAAACCAGTCTCAGCAAGATAGGATTGTTTTATGGCTAGTGCTTTTTGAACTTATTAAGCAGACTTACCTACATGAAGGTTAAAAATATGTTTTATATTTTTTTCTAGAAGCTTTATGATTCTTAAATTTATGTATAGGACTATGATGTATGGTATATGTCAAGGTTCACTTTTTTCCATACAGATAAGAATTTATTCCGGTACCTTAGTGATTGATTGATCATACGTTGGACATGTGTGTCTCTTCCTGTACCTTCTACTCTGTTCTATAAACCTATCATTCTATCCTTACACCAGTACTACAATTTCTTAATTATTGTAGATTTATGGTTAATCTTGAAATCAGGTAAGTCCTCATTTTGTTCTTCCAAATTATTTTGGTTATCCTAGGTCACTTTTGTTCAAAGGAGGCAGGAACACAATGATTTAAACATAGTCTATTCAATAAATGGTGTTGGGAAAATTGAACAGATGAAACTAGACCACCTTCTTATGCCATACACCAAAATAAACAAAAAATGTATTAAAGACTTAAATGTTAGACTCAAAACCATAAAAATTTATGTTTTAGAAGAAAACATAGGCAGTAAGATCTCTAAATAAATTTTAAGTTTCTTTACAAAATTCTGCTGGAATTCTTATAGGGGTTGTATTGAATCTACAGATAAGTTCACAGAGAATAATATTTCAGTATATTGACTTTTTCTATCTATGAATATAGTTCATCCCTTTTTGTGCTTTCCAGATTGTAGAGATATTCCTCTTCTCTCCAACTTGGATGACAGCTCTTAGGAACACTGCAGAGTTCTCTTTGGTCAGCATTTCTGCTCTAATCTTTCTGCACCTCTAATATTCTGCCTGAGCAGCAGTCTTCAGAGGCAATCGCCTTACAATTTATGAATAACTAGACTACCTAAAAGGGATTTCTCTAAGGTCCCCTGTCATTGCCCTAGCTTTTGTAAAAGTACCCCCATGGAGTAAATGAGATTATCTCTTGACTTGGCACATAAATGCAATATCATTCTGTTTTGTGAGCTCCTTTAAATTCTAATTCATCACTCTATCCAATATGTAGACATTACAAGTTATTAATTTTTGGAATTTGTTTTTATCCCAGTCAGTGGCAAATGTTTCCCCACCACCACTTCACCATGGACAAAAAAATTACAGATCTTTTCTCTCCCTTTTCAGCGTTTCCTTTTCTGGAATTTAGGTTAGTTCATTTAGGTTAGTTGTATTCTCAACTTTCTAATATTTTGTTCTTTTGCTTGCTTGCTTTTGTTTCTTCTTTTTACCTATAATTTTGTAGCTTATTAGGTAGAAATCCATATGCTCTTTCAAAATACAAATTTCTGTATCCTAACTGGAAGCAGATGATCTGAGCAGGTAACATTTAAATATGGAACTGAATTAAGTGAGAAAAGTTACTACAGAGATATCTGGTGGAAGAAAATGATATGGAAGACAATAAAAGGTGGAGGACACTTAGATGTGGACCTCCTCAGTATGGGGAAAAAATAGTAAGTATGCTAGTATGAATGGAGAATATTGAGGGATGGCAAGAGTTGTTGGAGACAAGGCTTTTATAGGATTTACTGTTATTTACGGGGAATTAGATACTTTTGCAAGATTTTGAATTCAGAAATAACATATTCTGCTTTATAGTTATCAGAATTACTCTAGCTATTGCGTTAAGTATAAAGAGAAAGACTTCAAGGGCAGAAAGCAATTTGAAGACTCTAGCAATAATCCAAATAAGAAATGATGTTCGTTGCCTTGAATAGTGAGGTACAATTACAGATGATGATGAATGATTGGATTCTAGATATATTTTGAAGTTAAAGTCTACAAAATTTCCTGCAAAATTAGATGTGAAAGAGTAGGTGAATTCAAGGATGACTGAACAATTTTTTTGGCCTGGATGTCTCAAAGATTTGCTGTTATCCTAAAGGAGAAAAACTACAAAATGACTGCAATTGAAGGGACTATCAGTAACTTTGTTTTGGATATATGAAAGTTAAATTGTCTATTAGACATTCAAATAGTGACTTTTAAGGAAGCAGTTTGTATAAGAGTCATTATTGAGATTAGGAGAAAGTCCTGAATGCATGTATTTGGAAGTTATAAGCTTTGATATGGTAAAGACAAGATAGTGGATGAGGTCCCTTAGGGAGTGATTGGATTAGAATGTTCAATTTGAGTGGGTTCTAAAGAGGATGGAAGGAAAGAGATTGGGCATACATTATACACAACTCATTTTTTTTTCTGTAAATAAAAAGGAGGTCTGTAAATAGAAGAAAAAATGGGCTTACAAAGGATTTATATTTTGGAGAAATGGTCTGTTTCTTTCAATGCTGATTCGAATTATCCATTAGAGAGCAAATGCTTCTATATAAGAAAAAGGGAATAATTGCTGGAGAGTTTTGGCACAGATTATATAGGCACAGATGTAAGTAGGTGGGTAGTTGTGGATGGTATGAGCATTTGGAAATTCTTTTCTAATTCCTCAACATCCCTGGTGAAATAGGAAGCAGAATTATCAGCTGAGAGTGAGAACTGGAGAGGAGGTGTTGGAAGTTTGGAGAGATGGAAAAAACTTTGTGGTAGCAGTCTAAAAAATGGGAGAAATAGCTGACTGAAAAAAAAAAGGAATAATGGGATTACCTGAAAGAATTTAGGCCCAATCTAAAATTATTGATCATGCCCAGCTAGTGTAGCTCAATGGCTGAGTGCCTACCTATGAACCAGGAAGTCATAGAGTCATGGTTTGATTCCTGGTCAGGGCACATGCACAGGTTGAAGGCTCCATCCCTAGTAGGGGCATACAGGAGATAGCCTATTGATGATTCTCTCTCATCATTGATATTTCTATCTCTTCTCCTTTCCTCTCTCTGAAATCAATAAAAAATAAAAAACTAGAAGAAAATTATTGATCATAAGTTTAAGGTGATAACTGCCAGTGGAGTTTTTTGGAATCTTTCATGTTTATTTTAGGCATGGAGTACACAGAGAGCTAGATGTAGGCCAGCTTGATGAAGAGTTTGAGGGGCAACAAGTGGTAAATACACTGGAGCGATTGTAATGATTACTCAGGATTTTGATAAAGTAGATTTATTTCATAATTTTAATGGCACCCAATGTCCTAATTGTTGAAAGGGTATGAAGTCATTTAATATGGTGCTGATCACTTAAGGTAATGGTTGGCTCTGTTGACTAATGAGTTTGTTGACCACTGACTTAAGAGAATAGCTTAATTTTGTTTTGTCACTAACAGGGTGAAATTCAAAACCCTCAGTATGGACCAATGGCTGTTTAAGGTATGATATTTCTACCTTGAGACAAAATGCTCCCCTTTCACCCTAAATTCTATAACGATGCAGACCTTAGTCAGTTTGGGCTGATGTAACAAATATGCCATGGACTGGGTGACTTATAAACAACATAAATTTATTTTTCACAGTTCTGGAGGCTGAATGTTCTGGTGGGAACCTTCTTCTTGCACACTGCCAACATCTCCTTATATCCTTACTTGTTGGAGAACAGAGTAGAGAAGCAAGAGTTCTTATGACAAAAAGAGAATAGAGGGGGCAACCTGGGGGCCTAGCAATCTGAATCTGTGCCAGTGACTGGGGTGTGAGTGCACAGTCTTGTTAGCCTAATTAAGTCACTGCCCCTTCCTTAAGCAATAGTTTGTTTGCCTAAATGTCCCCTGTTTACAAGGGACAGAAACCAAAAATGTAATAACTTAGCCAGAAGCGAGGCACTAGCACCAACCAGACTAGGTCTTTAGCTGTAATCTTACTTCCCCATACTAACTAAATTAGGTAGAGCTGCAAAAGCTCAGAAGTAAAGAAATATGGAATTTAGAAATATTTATAAGGAGTAATCTCATTGTATTAGCTGTATATACTCCTTGTATATTTTCTGGTTGCCTGGTAAATATATTTTAAAATATATTTTTATTGATTTCAGAGAGGAAGGGGGAGGGAGAGAGAGATAGAAATATCAATGATGAGAAACATTGATTGGCTGTGTCTTACACACCCCCTACTGGGAATCAAGCCCACAATCTAGGCATGTGCCCTAACCAGGAATCATATTCTGACCTCCTTGTTCATAAGTAAATCTCAACCACTGAGTCAATCACGCCGGGCTTCTCTTGGGACTCTTAAACAGGAAATTCCATTCATGAGTGCTCTATCTTTATGACCTCATCTAATTTAGTCCCAAAGGCTTCACTTTCTCATACCATGGAACCTCTGTTCTTGAACTTAATTCATTCTGGAAGGCTGAAAAGTGATTTGCTTGAAAATTGAATCATTTTTCCCCATTAGAAATAATGTAAATTGAATGAATTAATTCCAACTCCCAAATGATTCCCTGTTTTAACCTTTCTTACATGCAGTATATGTATAATGTGCTTCTTAATCTATAAGTAAACACTTATTTTTTTAACTTATGGAATCACCCCACTAGCCTTAAAAGAATCACTTTCAGCACTCTTTGAAGGGGTATCTTCTAGGAAGTCAGCATGTGCCATCTTTACTTTTTCACATTTTGTTGCCTCCAAAATGCTGTCAGTGGCTAACTGCTTTTTGTTTATCCAAATCAACAACAGGTTTTCTACCTCTTCAAATGTGATACTCATTGTTTCTTTCATATCCTTAGCAACATTAGCACTTTTTTTAAAAAAAATCTATTTTATTGATTTTTTACAGAGAGGAAGGGAGAAGGATAGAGAGTTAGAAACATCCATGAGAGAGAGAGAGACAGTGATCAGCTGCCTCTTGCACGCCCTCTACTGGAGGTGTGCCTGCAACCAAGGTACATGCCCTTGACTGGAATAGAACCTGGGACTTTTCAGTCCCCAGACCCGATGCTCTATCCACTGAGCTAAACCGGCTTTGGCAACATTAGCACTCTTGATGGCTGGCCTCTTGATGGCTGTCCTATATGTTTTAAAAGTATGCTAATCATCCATTACAACAAAAGAAGAATAAACATAAAAATATCCACAGCAGTTTCCTGAGATATTTATGAGGCAAAATTTAGCGTTAATCTGATTCATACTGGTACATTCTCTCTTTTGTGGCTTGAGAGACATTTTCTCTTGCTGATGTATCACTGTGATAGGGTTGTCAGACATTTTCTCTTGCTGATGTATCACTATGAGAGGGTTAACAGAGACATTTTTTTTTTTCTGAGTACAACTTGTTGGAGAACTGAATTGAGATGGGAGACTTTTGAGAATCGAGGTTTGACAGTATAATCACATTGGTGAGTAGGGTTTCAACATATTAATTTTAGGGGAAACAATCACATTTTACTTGTATTTTCTGGATGTAACAGACTTTCAGACAACTAATGCCTCTATGTAGGCGGATTTTTCTTTCCTCAGTTCCTCAATTGGCATATCCTCCCACTATTCCTTTAAGTACTCCCCTTGATCCACCTACTCTGAGAATCATTCCCTGCTGACCTCATCTTGAGCTATTCCTTTGTTCTATTTCCTCTTAGCCTAAAGAGAGTACACTACAGTGGAAATAATAATGCCTCAGAAGCCAGGGAGAAGAAAGCAGGCTCTGCAATTTTTCTATTCACACTGCAGGTGTTAGGACTTGAGAAAGTCACTAAAGCTTTCTCTCAATTTCCATATTTACACACTTGTGGTAACATAATGTACACAGGATTGTTGTGGGAATTAAATAAGATTAACATGTGTAATGATGCTGTCATATAATAAGCACTCAATAAATATTGCCAAATGAATGAATACATCTCTGCGATTTTCTTTATAGATGCGATTGCTTCCCAAACGTAAATATTCAGAACAATAAGTATATCCAAATTTTATGAGTTGAGTTATTGGGGCTTCTATAAGATTCAAAATATATACTCTGTTTATGTTTTCTCCATATGTTGTTATTGTGAATAATGCTGCAATGAACATAGGTATGTAAATACTTTTTTGAGATACTGATTACATTTCCTTTGGAAATATACTCAGAAGTGGAATTATGGATCTTTTAGTAGTTCTATTTTTATTTTTTGGAGGCGCTTTCATACTGTTTTCATAATAGCCGTACCTTCATCATTTTTTAATAAATATGCAATTCAAAATTGTTTCAATTAAAATTTATCATTTATATGTAAACTATGTTTGCCATAATATAAAATGATCTGGCACTCTTTTTAACATGAGATGGAGAGGGAAAGGAGGGATTGTGAATCCACATGTTAGAAAAAATGTTGTTTTTAATCTTCAGTGGGTACTGATTTCAGTAATGCCATTTATCAGAAAATGTTTGAAATGTAAATATATATATATATATTCAGAAGTCTTTAGAAATATACATACAAAAAAGGAAAACAAAACCATACTACTCTTGGAAATTCTCCCATTGGATCTCATAAAATTTTCTACAAATTAGTCCTCATATAAGAATTAATGAGGCACTTAAAAGAACCCACACTGCTAAAATGTCTGTTCAAGTTCTCCTTTATATTCCTCATATGAGGTCAATAAATAGAATATTAGCAGAACCCTATAAGATCCCTTCCTACCATTCTTAAGTCAATAATTTCCAATCTTTCCTCATTATCTTAGTAGTTAACAAGTTAACACCATAGACTATATATATATATAGAGATATATATATATATATGGAGAGAGAGACAGAGAGAGAGAGAGAGACAGAGAGAGTGGCCAGATTATTATGATCTCTGAACACATAATAATCTGGCCACTCATTGTGTGTGTGTGTGTGT
>JAAGEH010000015.1:6657329-6758675 GCA_011751065.1 Lasiurus cinereus
GGAAATGGGAAAGTTACCCACAGCACATCTCACTGTAAAAGCAGTGGGGTTGCTGTCTGCCAGTGAGACAGCTGGAAATGCAAGAACCCTCTTAAAGGGCCAATACACAAAATTTTGTGTGCAGCCAATCACCTTGGGCTCAAACCAAACTGAAGGCAGAGTGGACTGGAGCTTAGTGAACCAAAGCTCAGATTGAAGGCTCTGGATTATTTTGTTCATCAGTTTAATATGTTCATTGGATTCTATATTTGAATGAAATCATGTGATACTTGACTTTCTCTAACTGGTTTATTTCGCTAGCAAAATACTCTCCTGGTTCCTCCATGCTGTCTCAAAGAGATCTTTTTTACTGCTGCATAGTATTCCTTGGTATAAATGTACCACAGCTCTTTTATTGATCTGATGATAGTGTTTCTTTGGAACCTAATCCTATCCCTTTTACTGACATGACACTTGTATAGACAAATAATTGTCTCAATATCCCACTGTTTTAGGTAAGGCCAAATTATAACAATACGATTTACTGCCAACTTGGGGAAAATGCTTATAAATTACAATGTATAAAACCATCTTAAAACTTTAAATTAAATATATATGAACACAGAATCAAGCCATGTTCTCCTGTGTTCATCTTCTCATATTAGGCCTTGGACTACCAACATTTTCCTCTAGGTATTACATAAGTTTGTATTCTAGTAACTTCAGCTAAAATCCTAAAGATTAGATACAATAGGTGTTGCTCTTTTATTACTTTATTATCTAGACAATACATTTTGTTTACTTGAAGCTTTCCATTTTAGAATGGGATCTAGTTCTACTTTTGTAAAACTAAAAGGGTCATGACTCATCCCCTTCAACCCTAGAACAAAGAAGTTGCCTTCTTCTAAAGTTGATTTTATACCAAGTAATATTTATAATAAAGAGGAAAAAAAACAAAACAAACATAGAAAAAAACAACATAGTGCTATATTTCTCCCTTCAAGGTTGAGACCTAGAGATGGGAGTCTGAGACATACATGTCTTATTTTCTCTCTCTCCCTCTCTTCACAATTTCTTGGGTGAGAAGGAATTGGATTTTCTTTTACTTCATTGTTCTAGGTCATATTCTTCATTTTTTTAAATTATTGATTTCGGAGAGGAAGGGAGAGGTTTAGAGGGATGGAAACAGAATGATGAAAGAGAATCCTGAATTGGCTGCCTCCCGTACACCCCACATTGGGGATCCAGCCCATAACCCAGTTATGTGCCCTGATCCGGAATTGAATTGTGATCTCCTGGTTCATAGGTGGATTCTCAACCACTGAGTCTCATTGGCTGGGCAGGCCATAACATTTTTACTATGGTCAACAGAACTCATTATTAAACATGATAGTTAGAAAGATTATCTTCTGTACATTATTGGTTAGGGACTCTGTGTTCTAAGTTCTCACAGATCAATTTTTAAATTGTCTTTGAAATATCAATTAGAAGCTAAAGGATTTGGACAGTTACTTTTCTCTCAATAATACAAGGACCTCAAGCTATTGTCATGATGCAAATCCTTACCTCCCTGGCCTATTGCATGCAGCAGAAAGGCATGCCTTTAGAAGGAGGTAGTTATACTCAGTAAGACAAGAAAACAAAGCCCTTTCATATATATACTTTCTTTCTCTTAAAAATTTACCTTCATTTTAGTTATTTTAAGACTGTGTAAATAAGTGAAATGATGTGATATTGTGCATCAAAAGTATCCTTCACAGTCGAAACCACACCTAGGGTACTCTAATTCAGTCTCCTTCTTTTATAAGCTACCATTTTTATTGCTTCACTGCTCACACACAGTCATCATAATATCTCTGCTGTCAGTTCTCAGTCCCCTCTATTAACTGTCTCTTGATTTGATATATTGCCAATGACAGTCTCTTCTGAGCATGGTTATTATCTCAACCTTTTGTCAAATCCTCCAATAAGGTTTATCATACCCAGATGCATATTTTCTGAATGGCTCACACTGTGCACCAGTCAACACTCATGTGTTACAGGAAACCTAGGTAGGGCACTTACTCTTATTCATTGGCTAATTCAGTCTGTAACACACTCATCGATTCATTTTTATTTTACAAACATTTAATGCTTATCTTTCTATACACAGGGCAATGATGACAGAACCCAAAATGAATCTTGAATTTAACCCCAGAAATTTCTTTCCAAACCAGCTCCTGTCTCAGACTTGCCTACTGCAATTAATTGCAACAACATCCTATCAGTAATTCAAGCCAATGCCTGGGAGCCCATCCATGTTTTATTATTATTATTATTATTATTATTATTATTATTATTTTACTTAAAATGTATTTTTCAATTGCAATTGACATACTTACTTTTAGTGTATAACCTATTGATTAGACATTATATAACTTACTAAGTGATCACCCCAATAAATCTAGTACCCATCTGGCACCATATATTGTTATTACAATGTTGCTGACTATATCCCCTATGCTATACTTTATATATCGGTGACTATTTTGTAACTACCAATTTGTACTTTAAAAAAAAATGATTTCAGAGAGGAAGAGAGAGGGAGAGAGAGAAAAATCAATGATGAGAGAGAATTATCGATCAGCTGCCTTTTGCATACCCCACACTGTGGATGAACCCCACAACCCGGGCATGTTCCCTGACAGTGAATCAAACCATGACCATCTTGTTCATAGATCACTGCTCAACTACTGGGCCACTCTGGCCTGGCACCAATTTATACGTCTTAATCCCCTCACACTAAAGCACTTTTCCTGGATATCTGTTGTCTTTCTCTGTCACTTCATGTGGCAGTCTGCTCAAATGTCACCTACTGAGAGACCTATCTTGATCACACAATTTGAAATGTCCTCCCACTACTGAGACCTTTGTTTAGTTTCTTCATAGCACTTATCTCTGGCTGGTATTAATTATGTATGGTTGTTTATTGTTTGTGACTGCTTCCAGAGTATTATCTCTATCAAGACAAGGATTATTTTTTCTTCATTATTGCATTCCTAGTGTCTAGTACTGTGCTTGTCATATAATAGCTCTTTAAAATGTTTGAGGAATGGCCGAGACCGGTTTGGCTCAGTGGATAGAGTGTCGACCTGCAGACTGAAAGGTCCCGGGTTCGATTCTGGTCTGGGGCATGTACCTTGCTTTTGCGGGCACATCTTCAGTGTGGGGTGTGCAGGAGGCAGCTGATCGGTGTCTCTCTCTCATCAGATGTTTCTGACTTTCTATCCCTCTCCCTTCCTCTCTGTGAAAAATCAATAAAATATATTAAAAAATAAAATAAAATAAAATGTTTGAGGAATGAATGTATGCGTGAATGAATGAATGAATGAATGAAGCATGAACTGGAAGCAGCTCAGATTGTGCATATGCCCCATTTGTTGACTAAAACTGTGTCACATTTATTTTTGTCCTAAATCTAATAGCTTCCTCCTTTATAAAACTATTTATTTATTTTTATTTATTCTAATCTTCCCAACAACACTGTGAGGGAGAGAGGTATAATTATGAATCCAATTTATAAATTAGGAAACTGAAGCTCACAGAAGTAACTCATGACACCACACAGTTAATAAGTGATGGAGGCAGGAATCCATAGCTTATTAGATCTAATAGCCACATACTTTTGACTACACTACTCTATACTTCCAGAAAAAAACTGAACACATCTATCTATTCCTTTTCTACATAATGGTCCTTAAAACTTGAAAATTATATTCAATACAAAAAAAATCTTCCATATAAAATGTCTTCCATAGTATTACTTCTCCATAGTACATTTTTCCATTATTTATAATTTTTCTCTCATAATTTTCTTTTTAATCAGATGGCATCCTAGTTGTTCTCACTTAAATGCACTCTAATATGTATATGCCCCTCTTCTAAGGCAGAGTTCTGATTTAAACCCCTACTATTCTAGCTATGATATGACTAGTTGTAAGAACAGTAAGATTATTAGTTTGATCTGAGACCTTGTTTTCTATTATTGTTGTGGGTGCTTGCATTGGATTTAAATAGACAGAGAACACCATTGATGTTGTGATTGACTTGGTGATCAAGTAAACTCTGGAAATTTTCAATGGCACTGCTGTCAGGCACATTGTTTCCTTCATTCTGTCTTATTGTAATTGATCAAAAATCTATTTTATGTAAGTATTCTAAAGGTAAAACTTTTATTTATTTTGTTTAGAATTTATCTGGTTGATTTTTATGCAGCATAGCAATCTAGGAAGTCAGGATCACTGGGAACCATTATTGAATCATTTGTGAAATAATAAATACTTTATAATATTGTTTTCTCAGTCATGACATATTATCATTATATTTGACTTATTCAGCTTCATTTCTCAGTATATTTTACCCCATTGCTCAAGTCAGACTTATGCTCCTGGAATGTACCCATTTCTCCTCTGCCTAATGAAAACATTTACTTCTAATCCTATTTTAACCAACTAATACAGACTATTCTTATTTTCCTTGCTGCATTCTGATTGTAGGCATGATTTGATGTGATTTAGTTTTTAAGTCTCATTTTAGTTTTGGATACAAAGGTTGTTTGTAAGCAGTATGATAAAAACTAAGTACCCATGACACTAGGAATAGTACTTGATATATTGAAGGTGTCATGAAAATTTTTTGTTTAAAGTTACAGGAGATATGGAAATATACATTTGCTTCTGCTTGCAATTGAATCCTTAGTGCTGAATACAGTGCCTGATAACTAGTAAACATTCAGTAAATATTTATTGAATGAATAAATTGGTAAGTTCTTTCAGAGGACTTACATTATAGAGGAGACAGACAAAACAATGAGCCAATAATCAAATAAAATTATTTAAGAAAAAGATTTGTGTCCCAAAAATAAATAGAGCAGGGTGATTATTATTTGTTTTTGCTATGTTTTAAAAATAGATATTTTATTGGTTTTAGAGAGAGAGGAAGCAAGAGAGTGAGAGAGAGCGAGAGAAACATTGACATGAGACAGAAACATCAATTGGTTGCTTCCTGTATCAAACCCACAACCTGGGTATGTGTCCTGACCAGGAATTGAACCTGTGACCTTTCCCTGCAAGAGACAACATTCAACCGAGGCACACTGGCCAGGGCCAGAGTGATTATCTTAAAGTCACATAAATTGATATAGGTACTACTTACTAACCAGTTTCCTTTGCAAACAAGTATTTGTGTGAAATGGCAGAAAGGGTCACAGAGCCCACTTCTAGGCCTTCCAGAAAAACAAATATTATCCAAATTCTTTACCTGGAACTTTATAATGTAATCTCATTTTGAAATTGGATCTTTGCAGATGTAATCAGTTAAATTAAGGTGAGGTCATACTAGATCAGGGTAGGCACTACCCTAATGACTGATGTCTTTACAAGAAGAGGAAAATTTGGGACCAGACACACAGGAGGAAGGTTATATAACAACTAAGGCAGAGATTGGAGTGATGCAGCTTAAAGGCAATGGATGCCAAGAATTGGTGGCAATAACAAGGACTAGGAAGAGGCTGGCATAATTTTTCCCTAGAGCCTTCAGCAGGAACATGACCCTACGCACACCTTGATTTCTCACTTCCAGCCTTCAAAACTAAATAATTATTTTCTATTGTTTCAAACCACCTTGTTGGTGGTACTTTGTTAATAGCAGTCCTAAGAAAACCCTGCATGCTCCAGTTTAGGACAAGTCTTCTTTTGAAGTCCATATATACTTTTGCTCTCATACTAATTGCTAAGCAGGACTTGGGCTTAGAAAACTAAGGGGAATGACTAGCATTTGCATGTTTAAGTGTTTCTGAAGGAGATTGTTCTCTTAGGGGAAATCTGTGTGTCAGGCCTTTTCACCAATTCAATTGAAGGAACTTATATGGATAAAAGTTGGGGATCTCCAATAAAGCTAGGTCAAAACTTAGAGGTTCAAGCATTAAAGGGCATAGGAACATTATTTTACCACTCCTCATTTATAGCTTTACTGTCAAGAATAACTAATGATTTTAGCATGAATTAACACAAGTATATGAAGCCCACTTCACAATCATCTCAAATGCACAGAAATAAGGAGGAGGCAACATGATACCATGACTTTGGAGCTAAGAAACCTAGCTTGAATCCCCACTCCTCATTTTCTCTACCTTCTCGCTGTGTGATCTAGGTAAAGGTACTGAAAGGCCTTGAGCCTTGATTTACTCATCTATGGAATAGGAATAATACCAGTTGCTCTTCAGGTATTTTATGGAAAGTAGAGATAATGAAACAAATCACATAGCAAAGTTCCTGGCAAATATTATACCCTCAATAAACAGTAGCTATTATGAAACTAGGTTAACGCAAATTTATAACTATAGAAATATCGTTTTCAGAAAGATAAAATCAATTTGAGAAGTTATTTGGGCTGTAAAAGGTAAAGGCAAAACTAATAATGACCATTCTTTAATTCTATCCACAAAGTTAAACTTTGGAGAGTTTCCCCCTCTGGTCTTTAAATTTCTTATAAAATTAATTGTTTACATTTCTCCTAATAGCTCTGTTGAATGTTTAATATACAAAGTTTTATGTTTCTTTATCCAGTTTTGTTTTAAATCGAGTATTCTTTCCAAGGCTCATATAGTGAATAATTGCTCATATTCAATTCCGTAGATTTGGTATTAGCCAAAATTGAAAGAACATTTCCCCAGCTTAGTGCTGGGCATTAATTGCACAATGTGAGACTAAAAAGTGGGGATTGGTTCAAATCTACAATCTCATATTGAATGTCAATTTCACTTCAATTTTGCCCTATGGCAGGGTGCAAGAGCAATGTAAGTGAAAGATGGGGGAAGTGATCTTGGAAGGGTTAAGGAATCCCTACTGACAGCTCCTCTCACTGTAGTACACCAGTTTCTTTTTAGGCTTTCCACTGACACTATGTCCCAGTGCATAAATGTCTTGGCATTTTACAAAAATGTTTCAAGTCAATGGTTCTTTAGTTGCTGCATTCCCTTTGCTATCTTCTCCCCACAGATGCTCTCCTCACACCGTGTTCCCTTTGAAGTAAGCAGCCAGAAATCTTCAGCAGAGAGGAAGCAAGCAAAATGCAGCAGTTGGAACAGTTTGTTTTGCTTACTGCATGCTCATTTGGGAGCTTTTAGATTTGTGAGGCTGCCAAAGAAGTTCTTCATTCCCACACTTCACCGTGGACTTGGGGAGTAGATTTATAATACTACTACAGGCCTGGTGCATGGAATTTGTGCATGGGGGTGTGTGTCCCTCAGCCCAGCCTGCACCCTCTCCAATCTGGGACTCCCTGAGGGATGTCTGACTGCCTGTTTAAACCCAATCCCAGTAGGATCTGACCTAAACAGGCAGTAAGACATCACTGTCACAATCCAGCACTGCTGGCTCCCAACTGCTTGCCTGCCTGCCTTCCTGATTGCCCCTAACCGCTTCTGCCTGCCAGCCTAATCACCCCTTAACCACTCCCCTGCCAGCCTGTTTGCCCCCAACTGCCCTTCCCTACAGGCCTGGTTGCCTCCAACTTGGCCTGGACACCCCCAACTGCCCTCCCTTATAAGCCTGGTCCCTCCCAACTGCCCTCCCCTGCTGGTGATCCTGTGGCAGACATCTTGTGTCCACATGGGGGCATCTATCTTTGACCACATGGGACATAGTGTCAGTGGAAAGCCTAAAAGGAAACTGGTGTACTACAGTGAGAGGAGCTGTCAGTAGAGATTCTGTGTTGGAGTGATGGTTAATTTATATATTACTCTTATTAGATAGGATCATTGGAGCTAAAATTGACTTGTTAGCACAATTAAAATTATAGCAGCATCAAAACATCATATCAAGAGATAATATATTATATGGCTTTGATTTTCACATTTTAGTCTAGAGCCCACTGGGGGTCCCTAAGATCTTTATAGGTTATCAATGCAGTAAGTAACATTTTCCATAATACTAAAATCTCTGTTGCCTTTTGCACTCTTTTTCTTTCACAAGAATAGAGTGGAGTATTCCAAAGACTACATGACCTGTGTTATTACAATAGGCTGAATTTAGAAGCAGAGATGAGGATCCAGCATTCTATTAAACTAGACATTAAATAAATTTGTAATAATGTTGAGCAATGTCACTCTCCTCATGCTCTTTTTAGAAAATGTAATTAGTCTATTAAAATATTATTCATGTTTGTATTTAATGGGTTTATTATTGCTATTTTAATTATGCTTTCTATTTTTAGACTAGAGGCCTGATACACAAAATTCTTGCACTTGGTGGGGAGGGGGAGTCCCCTCAACCCAGCCTGCACCCTTTTGAAATCTGAGAACCTTCGGGGGATATCAACCTGCTGGCTTAAGCCCCATCCCCTTGGGCCTAAGCTGGCAGTCAGACAGTGCTCTTAGTCTAGGGTTCTCATAGTCAGGGGCCCCTCGATCCTCACTGCTCCCTTGCAATGGAGGTGGGAGAGGCTCCTGCTACCACTGCTGAGCTCACCAGCCATGTGCTCAGCTCTAGCTGAGCGGCACTCCCCCTGTGGGAGTGCATGAACAAGGGGCAGCTCCTATATTGAGGGTCTGCCCTCTGGTGGTCAGTGCACATCATAGTGACCAGTCATCCCACTGTTCAGTAAATTTGCATATTATGATTTTATTATATAGGATAATTAGCATTTCACTCTTACTTATAAGAACTAATATAGAGAGATTATGTATAATCTTTACCCAGTTTACACTAATGGTAACATCTTGCAAAATTATAGTATCAGATTACACTCAGGATATTGACCTTGATTTAATCAAGATATAAAATATACAAAACAGTTCTATAACCTCAAGGATATGACCCTTTATTAGTCACACCTGCATCCTTCCCTCACCATAGCCCATGGGCCACTAATCTGTTGTCAAAGTCTATAATTTTGTTGTTTAAATGAATCAATACATAAGTATTTAACACTATTATTTTTATTGAACTGACTGGGGTTATGTAGATTTCAAGTGTACAATTCTATAATATAACATATGTATATTGTATTGTGTGTTCACCACCAATAGTCAAGTCTCCTACCATAATTCAACATTTATACTGCCTATATCCCCTCAGCCTGCCCTCACAATCTTTTCTCTAGTAATTACCATACTGTTGTTTATATCTATGCTTTTTTTTTTTGCTTAATCCCTTCACCTTTTTCATGAGGCCCTTCTTTTCTCCTCTGATAGCTGTCAGTTCTTTGTATCTATGAGTCTATTTCTATATTGTTTCTTTGTTTATTTTGATCATTAATTCCACATATAAATGATGTTATATGGTATTTGTTTTCCTCTGAGTGGGTTATATCAGTCAGCATAATACTCTCCAGGGCCATCTGTGCTGTTGCAATAGGTAAAATTTCCTTTTTTATGGTTGAGTAGTATTCTATTGTGTAAATGTTCCATGACATTTTAAAAAAAATTTTTATTGTTGAGATTATTACAGATGTCCCTCCCTCCACCCGCCCCATTGCACCCATCCATCCAGTTCCCAGCAAGCCCCAGGCCTTTGCCACCCTATTGTCCATGTCCATAGATAATGCATACATGTATATGTATCTCTTCACACACACCTAACCCCCTTCTTTCAGAGAATCATCAATCTGTTCCATTTCCATGCCTTTGATTCTATTTTATCCACCAGTTTATTCTGTTCATTTGATTTACTTGTTTACTTTTATTTTTAGAATTAATTGTCGATAGGTATGTATTTGTTGCCATTTTATTGTTCATAATTTTTATCTTTTTCTTCTTAAATAATGCCCTTCAACATTTCATATAATACTAATTTGGTGGTGATGAACTCCTTTAGCATTTTTTGTTTTTGTCTGTGAAGCTTTTTATCTGATCTTCAATTCCAAATGACGACTTTTCTGGGTAGAATAATCTTGGTGGTAGGTCCTTGGAATTAATCACTTTGAATATTTCTTGCCACTCCCTTCTGTCCTGCATAGTTTTTGTTGAGAAATCAGCTGACAGTTGTATGAACACTCCCTTGTAGGTAACTAACTGTTTTTCTCTTGCTGCTTTTAAGATTCTA
The DNA here is from genome assembly GCA_011751065.1 of Lasiurus cinereus. Taxonomy (NCBI): domain Eukaryota; kingdom Metazoa; phylum Chordata; class Mammalia; order Chiroptera; family Vespertilionidae; genus Lasiurus; species Lasiurus cinereus. The sequence goes on from JAAGEH010000015.1 coordinate 6,667,391, forward strand.
TCTTTAGCCCTTGGCATTTTAATTATCATGTGTCTTGGGTGTTGTCCTCTTTGGGTTCCTCTTATTTGGGGATCTCTGCACTTCCTGGACTTATAAGTCTATTTCTTTCACCAGGTAGGGGAAGTTTTCTGTCATTATTACTTCAAATAGGTTTTCAATATCTTGCTCACTCTCTTCTTCTGGCATCCCCATAATTGGGATGTTGGTACCCTTGAAGATGTCCCAGAGGCTCCTTACACTATCTTCATATTTTTAATTCTTTTTTTTTATTTGGTTGGGTGGTTTTTGCTTCTTCATATTTCAAATCATTGATTTGATTTTCAGAATCTTCTACTGTCGAATCCCTGTATATTACCCTTTATTTCAGTGAGTTTATGCTTAATTTATGACTGGTCGTTTTCAACCTTTTGGAAGTTTCTAAAAGATTCCTGAGTAAACTTATAACAGTGATTTTGAACTCTATATCCAGCATCTTGCTTTCTTCCATTTATTTCATTTGTGACATGTTTCCTTATCTCCTCATTTTGGCTGCTTCCCTGTGTTTGTTTCTATGTATTGGGTAGAGCTGTTATGTCTCCTTGAGTTGGTAGAGGCCATGTATAATAGGTGTTCTATAGGGCCTAGTGGCTTAGCATATTCAGTCACCTTATCTGGGAGCTCTAGATGCACCCCTTTGTGTGTTAGTAGCACAGTCTTATTGTAGTTGAGACTTGATTAATGTTGGTGTCAATGGGAGGAATTGCCCTCCAGGCCAATTGTTTATGAGGACCAGCTGCGAGTATAGTGGGAGAGCTGCTGTGCAGGAGACACTCCTATGGAGCAGGACTTGCTTCAGTGGGGCTTTGGTGCTCACTGAGTCTGCCTCTTGAGTGTGTCACTTAAGTGTATGTAGAGTTGTAATTTGGTATGATCTGACACTGACCACTAAATGCACTGGCTTTTGTGTCTCCTTTTGTAAAATCAGCCACTGCCTGGGGACACTCAGCAGGAGTTGCAGATAGATATGCAGATTCTTCCTCATGTATTGGGTTTGGAAGTGCCCAGGTAAGATTCAACTGTGAAGCAAGGCAGATTGGTGCAGGTCTTGAGACTTTTATTGGTAGTTTTGGGGCTTCCAGATCCAGCTGCAACTTGTTTGATAGATTTTAGCCTGAACAAGTATAGGCTATTCATATACAAAGGTTTCTTCACATAGCTTGGATGGGCATGTAAATTGGATGAGGCAGGGTCTTAGGGAATCACCAGGACTCAGCAAACAAAAATGGCTGGCAGTCATCCCTTTTACTGGGGCACTTTCAGGATAGGAACAAGTATCCCTGTGCATACCTCCATCTGGGAGAAAGCCACACTTGATTTTCTGCCCCAATGCCAGACAATCCAGTTTCTCATAGTTGGTGTCTGTGTCTCCCAGAGTCTCACCCTGGTACTGGAGCTCAGAGGAAGCAGGACCTTGTAAGTCCAGTTGGTGGTCCTGGCTGTTTCAGAGGAACAACTTGGTCCCCAGCATCCTGTGTGTCACTGAGCTGGTTTTTACACCCCAAAGTTCTTACTGACTATAGGGACTTCTTTTCACAGGGCTGGGACCCTAGGCTGGTGATCTGGTGTGGTGCTAGGACTTCTTGCCCCTCAAGGAAACCAGAGATACAATCTCCCTCCCAATATGCATGTACCAGACTAGCCCAATCCATGTCTCCACAACTCCGTGCCTCTTAGCAGTCTTAGTGTGCTTTCTTCTTTACTTCTCTCTCTCTTTAAAATATATTTTATTGATTTTTTAAAAGAGAAGAATGGAAAAGGATAGTTAGAAACATCACTTAGAGAGAAACACCAATCAGCTGCCTCCTGCACAACCCCTACTGGAGATGTGCCGCAACCGAGGTACATGCTCTTGACTGGAATCGAACCTGGCACACTTTATTCTGTAGGCTGATGCTCTATCCACTGAGCCAAACCATGTAAGGCTATTCCTTACTTCCTTTGTTGTAGTACTTTCATTCAGCCAGCTTTCCAGCAGTTCTAGATGATGGTTGTTTTGTATTTCAGTTGAAATTTTGATACGGTTTTGGGAGGCAGTAAGTGCAGGAATTTACCTTCATCTTCAAATCTGTACCATGGCTTTTAATCCACTCATTTATTGAATAGAGGCCCGGTGCATGATATTTATGCATGGGAGTGTGTGTGTCCCTCATCCCAGCCTGAACCCTCTCCATTCTAGGGTACTTCAAGGGCTGTCCAACAGGCCTTAATGGGCAGTCGGACATCCCTCTCACAATCCAGACTGCTGGCTCCCAACCACTTGCCTTCCTGCCTGCCTGATTGCCCCTAACTGCTTCTCTCTACCAGCCTGATCACCCTCTAACCACTCCCCTGCCAATCTGATTGATGCCTAACTTCCCTTGCCAGCTTGGTTGCCCTTAACTGTCATCCCCTGCAGGCCCTGTTGCCCCCAGCTGCCCTTCCCTGCTAGCCCAGTCAAACTTAACTTCCCTTCATGGCCAGCCTAGTCACCCCTAACTGACCTCACCTACTGGCCCGATTGTCCCTAACTGCCCTCCCCTGACAGCCTGGTCATCCCTAACTGCCCTCCCCTAATGGCCTAGTTACCCCTAACTGTCCTCCCCTGCATACCTGGTTGCTTCCAACTGCCCTCCCCTGCTGGCCTGGTCCCTCCCAACTGCCCTCCCCTGTAGGCCTGCCCCCCCCCAACTGCTCTCCCCTCCTTGCCTGGCCATCCCTAACTGCCTTCCCTTGCAGGTCTGGTCACTCCCAACTGTCTCTCTCCTGCAGACTTGGTTGCTCCTACTTACCCACCCCTGTCAGCCTGCTCACCCCTCACTGCCCTCCCCTGCTGGCCTGATTGCCCCTGATGGATCCTTCCCTGAAGACCTGGTTCCCCTCCCCTCAACTTCCCTCTTTTGCAGACTTCAGCCTCCCTACTGCCCTTTCTTGTAGGCCTGGTCAACCCCAACTGCCCTCCCCTGTAGAACTGGTCATCCCAACTGCCCTCCCCTGCTGGCCTGGTCACCCACAACTGCCCTCTCCTGCAGGCCTGGTCACCCCCAACTGCCCCCCTCTGCTGGCCTGGTCACCCCTAACTGCCCACAACTGCCCTCCCCTTCAGGCCATCTTGTTGCAACCATCTTCTTTCCACATAGGGGTAGCCATCTTTGACCACATGGGGCAGCCATCTTGGTCTTGGAGTGATGATCAATTTACATATTACTCTTTTATTAGATAGGATTATTTCTTATTTAAAGATGAAGAATGTTAAGGAGTAGAAAGTAGTGGAGCCAATATGAAAAGCTGATCATTTTAGCACCATGCTTAAAGTCACATAAGATTTGTGTGTCCTCTGCTCTACCAATCTAAAACTATTCCTGGAATGCATAGTGCTTTTTAGTAACATTAGAGTATTTTGCATTATATATAACACATTGTGTGAATAGAAAAATTAATGCTCCTTTGTCTGACAAACTAGGAAAGAGATGTCATATGCTGGGAAGATATTAGGCCAAAGGAAATTTCATGGGGAGCAGAACACAGGCTGAATTTTGATTCTCTTTCCTCATACCTCAATTCCTTTGTATGATACACAAATTGTGGTGGGCCCCAATGCCAATGCCACTGTATGTGTTAACTGTAGGGGATGGAATTTCTTTTTTAAAAAATATTTTTTTATTGCTTTTAGAGAGAAATGAAATGAGAAGGATAGACAGAAACATCAATGAGAGAGAAATATTGATCAGATGCCTCCTGCACACTCCCTACTGGGTATCTAACGTGCAGACCAGACATGCGCCCTCACCCAGAATTGAACTGTGACCTCCTGGTTCATAGGTCGATGTTCAAGCATTTAGCCACACTGGTAGGGCTGTAATGTTCTTTTGCTCTGTATGATGAGCAATCCTTTAATACTTGGTTCAAATCAATGTATCTTCTCTTTCTTCCTCCCTCCCTTCCTGTCTTATTTTCAGCAATATAATTACTGATGCCTACTATATGAAGGGATATAGTAGTGAGCATGATAAACATTGTTCCATTCTTTATGGGGTTAGCTGACTAGCAGAAAGGAATTTTTATCCTTCTGGAAGCCTTCCAGAGATCCCCAGGCAAAATAATCACTCCACCATTCCTGCTTTAATAGCATTTTGTGCATGTGACTTATCTGGTCTACATGACTCAGTTTCCTCAAATGTGAAATGACAATAATGAAAAACTATCATGTGATAAAAAACTACTGCGCTAATATTAAAATCATCTAAAGTATCTGTTAGTGCAGAGAGTACTTAATTAGATGGTCACAGGTCCATGTTTTAATTTTCTAGAAATATTATTAGTTAGAATTACCTTGTCTCTAGTGAGCTTCCAATTATGGCAAATGGGTGTGGGAAGGACCAGGGAGGATGGGCTGAGATAAAAGCCTTCATGGATATCTGTTCTGTGAACTTGCCATTTTTCTATGCAATTATTTTCAGAATACTCTGCATTTGTAGTAATCCCCTCCTTATCTGCAGGGGATATATCTAAGATCCCCAGTGGATACCTGAAACCATAGATAATACTGAGCTCTATGTATCTTATGTTTGTCCTACACATATATACCTATAATAGAGTTTAATTGGTAAATGAAGAACAGTAAGAGATTAACAATAATCCCTATATATAAAAGCCTAAGTGACCAGTAGACTGGTCGAAGGGCCAGTAGCTATGTTGCACACTGACCAACAGGGGTCAGATGCTCAACGTAGGAGCTGCCGAGCATCAGCAACTTTGCAGAGTGCCTTCTCATGCTCTGAGCCCCCTTGGGGGATGTCAGACTGCTGGTTTCTGCCCTAGCCCTGCAGGCCAGGCTGAGGGACCACACTTGCCAGAGAGACCCTGCTCACCCTGCAGACACCCTTCAAGCTCTGAAGCCACTGCAGTTGCAGCCGACTGGGGAGGGACTGTGGGAGATTGGCTCCAAGGTATGTCCAATCTGTCTTGCCCAGTCTTGCCCCACCAGCCACCTTCTAATTAATTTACTTTCAATATGCATGAATCCATGCACTGGGAAACTAGTACATAATAATGAAGTAGAACAATTAAAACAGCATGCTGCAATAAAATCTGTGTAAATGTTTGTTCTCTCTTTGACTCTCTCTCTCTCTCTCTCTCTCTCTCTCTGTCACATGTACACACACTTTCTCAAAATATCTTATTTTATTGTACTCATCCTTCTTCTTCAGATCATGAGAAATGACACAATGCCTGTGTGACGTAGCATTGCTATTAATAACCTTCTGACAACATGACAGAAGAAGGATAATCTGATTCTGATCTTGGATAATCGAGCCATGACTATGTCAATGTTTGGATATCAGGAACAGACAATGTCATGGTTGGAGAAATGTATTATTTTAGAACCGCTGTTGACCACAGGTAACTGAAACCACAGAAAGTGAAACCAAGGATTAGGAGGGACTGCTGTTTTGAGAAATATACTCAACTAACATTTGAGATTTTATATACAAATAGCATTAGTCATTGTATATTTAATCACAAGATAATGTACTCTATCTTGACATATTTTAAATAAATGTGGTTTAATAGTACAGATTGGTAATTTGATCAATGATTTCAATAAAATATCTAGGGAAATACTAAATGTTACCACAGCAACATGCTAAAATATGATCAATCACTATTTTAATATTCAACAAATATAAAACATGGTATGATGTAAAACTTACATATAACATGACATAAAGAAAATAATCTAATCAAAAGGAAAGTTATGAGATCTATCTATATATAAAAACCTAAGTGACTAAATGATCAAAGGGCCAGTCAACTGATTGCTATGATGCACACTGACCCCCAGAGGGCAGATGCTCAATGCAGGAGCTAACCCCTGGTGGTCAGTGTGCTCCCACAGCAGGATTGCTGCTCAGCTGACTGACTCTTCCTAGTGGTTTACCAGCCTTGGGGCAGCCACTTACTCCCTCAGTAGTCCTGCAGGTCCAATCTCTGGAGAATGGGCTGGGCACTGGCAGATGTATGCCACCAGTATGATTCCGACAGCACTGCCAGACTTCTGGAAGTCATCCTTGAGCATCAAAGCCACTTTCCCTCCTTAGATGCTCCACAAGGAAGAAAGGATATAAAAGTGGCCTCTAGGTGGCTTTGGACAACCAGCATGAATATCAGTGGGATGAATCCAGATCTTCAGCTGGCAAGGGCATCCCACTGCCCACCCTGAGGGTTGACTGTGTCCTACCCCATCCCCCTCCGTGGGACGAGTGACAGACACAAGGCTTACAGCTGGCAAACACTGCCGCTGCATCACGAGCCTCTCCCAATCAGGACTGACTGGGTATGAACCCACAGCGGGCACAGCAGGGCCAGGATAAGCGGGAATGACAGGCAGGAGTGGGAGGTGGTGTTGGACTGCAGGTTTTTAGCACAATCCCCAGAGGCCACCACAAGGGACCACACCTGTGCATGAATTCATGCACTGGGCTTCTAGTATTATCATAATAAAGGTATTTTCAAATTTGAATTCTACTAGTTATCTCACTGGCTATTCCTGCTGTTTCTTTCCTCCGTACGTTCTTCTTTTTTTATTCATTATAACTACAATTATAGTTTTGGCTATCTTTGAACAAGTGAAATGAAACTCAGTGCCTTATCTGCTTACAGCTCTTCCATAAACTTCTGTGATATTTGAATAATCACTGGAAATATAAAATACTGCTATATGCATGAAATTTAAGTCTTTACCCCTTGAAAGTCATTATAACTGTTAAGGACATAGGGGAGAAGTATACTATTTGTTTTTTACACATCTATAGCAATCTGCTAGTTACCCCTTTCAGTTCCCAAAATGTATTCTTCCCTTCTTTCTGTATATATCTTATCCACTCTAGTAATAATATTTTCTGGCTTCCTTTGAAGCTAATTATATATTTACTGGGTTCTCTTTCTTTCCCTTTTTTCTGGGTCAGAACACTGAAGGGCAGTTACCTAGCTTCAACCAGGTAGACAAGGATAATACTTGAAGGCATTGTTTCTCAATCAGGCCCGATTTCCTCTCCAGGGGACATTTGGCAATATCTAGAGCCTTTTTTTTTAGTTGGAACAACTGAGGGATTGTAAATTGTGGGCATCTAGTGGGTAGAGGCCAGGGATGTACCTAAGCATCCTGCAAAGCACATGAACACTGCCTTCCCCCATGAAAAAATAACCCTATCTCAATATATTTGTATTACTGAGATTTAGAAACACTGGTCTAGCAAACATTAGACAAAGTTCTGGGGATACTGATTTCCTGAATGGTCTCAGGGAGCAGAGCTATTAACTCTATCTGCCTTGGATATGCACTGACCACCAGGGGCCACAGAAATAAGCATGAGGGAGAAATATAACTGTTTTATTTAAGCTACAATATAATTTTGTCTTTCTTTGTCCTATGAAACAGATGGCAATATTTCTGATTTTACAGGATTAAGAAGCTAATATTTATTGAGATCACATGTTCTGTCTACTAGCTGTATTTATGTACAGCTAGTAGATAATTGACCTGATGTTAAAATGCAGATGTTTGATTTCAAATCCTGTTATCTTTATACTCTGCTATGCTGCCTCATTAACTACTGAATAAGACATTCTACGAGTTAGACATGAGCATCTATCTGTATTAAAAACAACTTTATAGTTTGGCCAGTGTTGCTCAGTGGTTGAGCATCAACCTATGAACCAGAAGGTCACAGTTCAATTACTGGTTAGGGCACATGCCAGGGTTGGAGCTAAATCGCCACTGTGGGGCATCCAGGAGGTAGCCGATCGATGATTTTTCTCTCATCATTGATGTTTCTCTCTGTCCCTTTCCCATCCTCTCTGAAATCAATGAAAATATATTTTTTAAAAACTCACAAAGAGTAATGATCAGTCTCAATCAAGTACATTTTAAAAATAATATTTAAACAATTTTCTTTTGCTTTCTCTACCTTCTAATGATTTCTCCGTTTTTATTAGATTTACTAGTATATCAAACCTATATTTCCTGTTACATCTCTTTCTCTAGTGTACCTTGCTAAAGCATTTGTTCTTGTGATGGTGGTAGTGATACAGCTTCTCTGTAGCCTTTTTGGTTTTAGCTTTCCTCTTCTATGAACGGGAAGATTAGGCTTAAAACATATGTGAGGCACCTAACAGATGTGTTAGCCTAAAGTTAGGGGACAGAGGAATCAGTAGCTGATCCAATTCAAGAAAAATTTCTGAGGCAGAATAGAGTCTTGGTCATAAAAACAGGGTTTAAGACAGAATCTTGCAGGACAAAAAGATTGGAGTGTTATCGATATCTGGGCAAGTGTCTAGAGTGTTTGCAACTTTAAAATCAGATGATTGGCCGAGACCGGTTTGGCTCAGTGGATAGAGCGTCAGCTTGTGGACTGAAAGGTCCCAGGTTTGATTCCGGTTGGAGGCATGTACCTTGCTTGCGGGCACATCTCCACTGTGGGGCGTGCAGGAGGCGGCTGATCGATGTCTCTCTCTCATCGATGTTTCTGACTTTCTATCTCTCTCCCTTCCTCTCTGTAAAAAAATCAATAAAATTAGATGTTTGATATTGTTGGTTGCTCAGGAATTCTCTAGTCTGTTTATCTAAGGGCCAAGCAAGTACTGGTCCTAATCTGTAGCACATAAAGATGATACATATTATATCTAAAACTTTTGGGGACTGTGATCAGAGACTCATGTCTTACATCTGGTTTCCAGATGGATTATTTTGGAACCTTAGTGACTTCGGCAGGGCTTGAGGCTCTTTCTCATTAGAGTAAACACATAGGGGTCCTGGCATCAGAGAGTGATTATTGTTCTTTTCATTGATATCTGATGTTAGAGAGGTCTTCATGCAGAGATCAGGTTATGGGATTCATTCGTTAGCATAAAACCATTTTCATGGCATCATTGTTTGCATAATGCTGTCTCTGCTAAAATAAGTGTCAAAGTTGCAGATGTTTGAGTGAAAGCAAATTCAATTGCAAACTAGATTTAAGATTTAATTTCAAGAACTTAGAATTTTATATTAAGAGTAGGTTGGGAGGCAGAATGCATCAGAAATCAGGTAAACAGATAAGAGGACAAAATAAAATGAGAAGTCAGAAATCAAGATAATCATGAGCATTACCATCCATAGAAGTTGAAGAGGCAGAGAAATGTGGGTATTTAACTATCCAGTCAAATATTCAGGAATGTGGCGGAAATACTTGCAGACTAATGATCAGTCACTGAGAAACAACCACGTGCTCAGATTAAGAGCATTTATATGCTTCTTATTTAGAAAGACTTCCATTTCCCTCTAGATTCTCAAGATTTTGGAGAGAGGATGTAGATAACTGAAAGCATCTGATTGATGGTCAAAGTTATGCTACAAAATTATGTCATTGATATTTAAATTACAATGTATTTATGTGTTTAAGTTGCCATTTATTGAGCCCTTCTTCTGGGTAAGTCTAATTCTAGTTGATGTAGAAAGAGATACAAGTAAGTCATGGACCCTCTTCTTCAGTAATGCACTTTTTCAAGAGATAGAGTCTGTCATCAACAGATGGACTACAATATAGTGTAAGAGATCACATGATAATAAATATCTACAGGTTGCTGTGAGAGGGCAGAGAAAGATAGAGATCAGAGAAGACTTCCTGCAAGAAGTGGGACTTGGGCTGAAGACTGAAAAGTAAATAAGAATTAGGTGAAGAAGTCTATGAAGTTAAAGCAAAATAGAGGCTGAGGGAAAACTATAAAGGCATGGAAATGTGAGATATCTTGGTGTTCTGAGATTCATTCAATGAATATTTATTGAGCATGGAAATTGTGCCAGGAATGTATCTAGTTATTGGGGATATAGTTATAGATGAGATAGACACAATCCTTAACATCATGAATCTTGCATTATTTTCAGGGAGATAAACACCTAAAAGGAAATTTAATAGAGTGTGATATGTTCTTTGAAAGGGGCAATAACAGAGTACTGAAGAGGGAGCACAGAAGGAGAACATTTATCTCAGCATGAGGGAGGAGGAAGTAGGGAGTAGAGTGTCTGAGAAAGTATCCCTTAGGTTGTAATTGAGTCTTAAAGAATGAGTATGAATTAACCAGGCAAAGAATTTGGGAAAGTATCAGCAGCATTAGTAGTGAACAAAAAGGCAATGAGGCATCTTTAAGAAACTGTGAGTATATCTGGAAGTTAAAGATATTGGTAAGTAATTTGTTTGCTTGATCATGGATTCTAGGTTGGATAGAAAAAGTAATACCTGCAGGCATTATCTACAGACTGAGCGTAAATGGGAATGAAAGATGTTAAGAAGTTTCTGTGAAATCAAATAGCAAATATAGGGATCATAAGGGAGTTTAAGAGTTGGAAGGATGGGTGGTTGGTATCAATATGTGGAGAATATATTTTTCATAGGAAAGGTGAAAGAATCGTGGTTGGTGACAAGTCCTACATGTGACTATGAATTGTAGAGGTGTAAGTCACTGTCAATGAAGTAAGTAAGAAATAAGTAAATAAGGAAAATGCATTGGGTATCTTATGCACTTGGCTGTGGAATCATCCAAGACAGTGACAGTATTTGGTGTAGGGAAGAAGATAACTACCCTTATCTTTAGTGAATATACAGGAATGGGCATGAAATTCATAGATGACAACAACACCGAAATGATTTGTGTATTTAGATGACATGAGATTTTCATGATGGTTTAAATAGCATTGGAAATTGAGGTAATGGATATCTGACCTATTGTCATAGTGACATTTGATGCTATAGAACATGCAGTTGGGCTCAATGGACAGCTGAGTTTTAGTTAAAATAGAAAATAAAAAAATAAATAAAAAACTGCTCTATGGTCCAGTGATTCAACTTCTGGGGATATATCTGAAGGAACCTCAAACATTAATTCAAAATAATATATGCAACCCTAGGTTCACTGCAGTATTATTTACCACTAAAGGCCAGGTGCACGAAATTCATGCATGGGAGGGGGATTGTGTCCCTCAGCTTGGCCTGCATCCTCTCGCAATTCGGGACTCCTCAGAGGATGTCTTACTGCCAGTTTAGGATCAGACCTAAACTGGCAGTCGGATACCCCTCTCACAACCTGGGACTGCTGGCTTCTAACCGCTGGCTCCTAACTACTGGCCTGCCTGCTTTCCTGATCTCCCCTAACCACTCTGCCTGCCTGCCTCACAACCCCTAACCACTTTTCTTGCCTCTATAATCATCCCTAACCACTCATCTTCCTGTGTGATCACTCCTCCCCCCCTACCAGCCTGGTCTCACCCCCAACTACCCTCCTCTGCTGGCCTGATCACCTCTAACTGCCTCTGCCTCAGCCCCTACCACCATGGCTTTATCTGGAAGAAAGTTGGATATTCAGAAGATGGTTGGTCAACTGGGTCTATTTAGCATATTACCCTTTTATTAGTATAGATAGATTATATAAGATAGGATTGCTTAAATGGGGGGAGGCACTTTTTTCAGCAGGAGGATATGCTTTTGGAAGACAAAAATACATAATCCCTATATACATATGCACTATACTGCCAAACTGGTCATTAAAAAATTAAACCACGTTTTTACACCTTACACCAAACAGCTGTTGCCCTTAAAATCTCTCCTCAGCCCCCACCTTAGTCTCTGCCTTCACAGTTCACCCAGATTTGGTTCTTATTTTTTGTTATAAACCTTGGATGCCTTTATATTATACAGACTTGATTTCTAATTTTCAGCATGAATTTACTGAACAATGTCCAATATGGGTGTTTATATGCATTCATTTTTCATGATTTAAGTTTTTAGTGATCCTAATTCTCACACTTTACATTTGTAGAGAATGTTTACTCCTAAAGTGATTGGTCTATTTCTATGCCAGTCAGTGTCTCCAGGCCTATCTCTGGGCCTATCTCCAGACCTGATCCATAACTGCCATGGGAGCTGCTGATCAGGCCCCACCTCTTTTTCTCTCTAGGCCTTGCCAGTAGCTGCAGTGGCTGTGGATCAGGGCCCTGCCTCTCTTTCCAGGCCTCTCTCCAGGCCTGATCCATAGCCTAGGCCAGATGCTAATGACTTTGTTGCACCCCCCTCACCCTGCCCACCCCCCCACCACCCCACCTACCTGCTGTCTGCCAGCCTTGCTGTGATAAGAGCTTGTGGGTGCAGGGGAGGGACTGAGAGGTGCTCCATGCACTTCTTGGCGACCAGCTGTCCATCTGTTCATTTGGGTCATGACAGCCTCTGTGCTTTTATAATGTAGAGAGCCAAGATATGGAAGCAGTTCAAGTGCCCATCTGTAGATGAGTGGATAAAAAAGCTGTGATATATTTACACAATGGAATATTACTCAACCACAAAAAGACAGAAATGTTATAATTTGTAACAACATGGATGAAACTAGTGGGTATTATGCTAAATGAAATTAGTCAGACAGAGAAAACAAACCATATGATTACACTTATATGTGAAGTCTGAAGAAAAAAATACATGAATAAACACAAACGAACTCATAGATACAGAGAACTGATGGAGGCCAGAGGAGAAGGGGGTTGGGGGACAAGGTAAAAGACAGTGAAGGGATTAAAAACTACTTAATTGGTAGTGTCAAAGTGGGAAGGAGGATGTAAGGTAAAGCACAGGGAATAATAATTAACAGTACTGTAATAACTATTTATGGTGCCAGTTGGACAATTGAATTATCTGAGGAAACATTTTGTAACCTATATGAATTTCTGTCTGCTGCAATAGATACCTGAAACTAATAAAAATGTTGAATGCAAACTGTAGTTGAAAAATAAAATTATAAAATTTAGTAATAAATTCAAGATGGTGACAAAAAAGCATTAGACTAAGTATTGGGGGGTGTTTTTAAACACCAGATCCCATATCAGTGACTGGCATAGAATAAGTGTGTGATAAATGGTAGTCCTTTTTTCTTTCTAGGACATTGATTTTAACCCTCTACTTTCGCAGATGTGAAAAGTGAAGTCCAAAGAGGTCAGAAAAATGCAGGTTAGTGACACAGCCAGGACCACAACCGGGACTCCTCTGTTTCCATTTGGTACTCTTTAACTCAGCACTTTCCAAGTGTGTTCTGTATGATGATAGACATTTCATAAATAAAAGTTTACACAAACAAGCAAAGGGGAAAATAAAAAAAAAAGAAATAAAGTAACAGAAATATACAATTAAGAGTTTAAACTAGAAGAGAAATCTAACTGTCAATGGTACACCAGAAAACTAGTCCAAGGAAAGGGTTTTGTAGAAAAGGAAGCTAAGGTCAGTCAGAGGGGAAGAAGAGCACAGCAGGGTGGGGAGAAGATGGAATAGGTTGGGATAATAGAGATGGGATTTGCCTTTTGAACAGGGTGTGGCTTGGCAAAGATGAAAGGCCTAGTGGGATGAGTTAGTATTAAAGTTCTCAAGGGAAGACTGGGTACATCTGAGTCTGAACCAGTGTACAGACTGTGCAAGTCATTGCTTCAGTCAGAGTACTACAGTAGGCACTTTTTCTAAACCTTATTGCTTCTGGAAGGTAACTGAATCCCTTTAGACAGCTTCTCAAAGCTGCAAATTCTTTTAAGTGTAGATTCTATGCAGAATCCACAGCTCCAACTGTCTCACAACTATCAATTCTTCTCTAGCTGCTGAGGCCAGAGTGACTTAAAACACGTCTGTCTTCCTCTCATTTCTGTGTCTCAGGGGGAGCTTTGTCTTAAGGGCAACATTGAAACCCACAAAAACGGAGAGTGCAAGATTGTGTCACCTGTATTTTCAAATTGTTATTTCCCGCTATATAACTGTTTACATTCACATTTCTCTAGTCCCTTATCTTTTGTTTTGAACCTTGGATGCCTTTATATTATATAGACTTGATTTCTAATTTTCAGCATGGATTTACTGAGCAATGTCCGATATCGGTGTTTATATGCGTTCATTTTTCATGATTTCAGTTTGTAGTGATCCTAATTCTAACATTTTACATTTATAGAGCATGTTTACTCCTAAAAGTATAAACACTTAAAAAGAAACTATTTAACAATGCCACAACATCCTTGAAAGATAGACATATGATACATAACTGCTGCAACCTCAGACATACGTTTTTCCTTAGAACAATTTTATTGAAAACAATATCTGAGGAGGTATAAGCTGAACATTCTGGATTTATTTACAATAATTTAGCCCCTATCTCTGAATTATCAACATACCTTCCATGTCCACAATGCAGTTATTTATGAATTTGGAGCTTGGTTGGGACCATCATTTTAAATGAAAGAATCATGTCCTTTATATACAATGCTGATGACAGAACCAGAGAATATGTCTCCTTTTCCTCTCCAATGACCCCCTTTACCCTATTCCTATCCCCTCCCCAGGCCTTCACCACACTATTGTCTGTCCATGGGTTATGCATATATACATCTCCTTGCAGTTACCGTCTCATTTTTTTAACCCTCTGCAGAATATATTCTTATAAGGAGTATCTATATTCACTCTCTCTAATTCTTCAGCTTATATTCTTTCAAAATCTCTGGAAAATCAGGCTCTTGCCTCCATCACTTTACCAAAACTATTCTCACCAAAATCATCCATGGCTCCAACATTTCTAAAATCACTAATAATTTATCAATTTCACCTTACTCTATCCATCAGTAGCATTTCACTCATTTTATCACTCCCTCCATTTTGGTGCACTCTCTTCATTTGTATCCCAGGATGCCACATACTCTTCATTTTCCTCTTACATTATTGTATGCTCTTCTCATCCTCTTCCCCTTTTCTTCAGATTTTTTTTCTCTTCTTTTATTGATGAAGGTATTACATGTGTTCATATCCCCCTATTGCTCCCCCACTCCATTCCCATACATGCCTTCAGCCACCGATACCTTGCATCTATTGGTTATGCTTATATGCATGCATACAAGTCCTTTGGTTGAACTCTTTATCTTCCTTCCCACTCCCCAGCCTTCACATTGTAATTTAACAGTCTGTTCGACACTTCTCTACCTCTGTATCTATCTTCTTGTTCATCAGGCTATAATGTTCTTTATTTATCATAAATGAGTAAGAGCATGTAGTATTTCTCTTTCACTGACTGGCTTATTTAGCTTATCGTAATACTCTCCAGTTCTTCAGCTTTTTAATATAACATTGTCTCAGGGCTCAGTTCTTGGTCTTTGATTTTCATTTACCTGCTTGGTCATGTCATTCAGTCTCATAGATAGATCATATATCTCATAGGCAGCTTAAACTTGATACTTTTTTGTACCAAAAGCTTGGTTTCCTTACCCAAAGCTCCTACTCCTTCAACAGATGTCAAATCCATTCTTCCAATGGCTCAGGGCACATACACAGAGGTCATTCTTGATTCTTTTCTTCTTATCATCCCCCAATTCCAATCCATTAGTATATTTGGTGTATTCTTAGACAAGACCCCACAATTGGAGAGGGGTGTACTTCTTATCTTTTTCTTTTTAAAATAATTCTTCATCATTGAAAGTATTACATATGCCCCCCCCCACTTCTTCTACCATGACACCCTCTACCTTGCCCCAGGTCTTCACCACCTTGTTGTCTGTGTCCTTGGAGGGATGCTCCTCTTTTTACCTCAAGCCCAGGATCTAGTTGTAGGGTAAGTCAGTCTTGATATATGGGATTTCATTAGAGGAAAAAAGCGGATTTAGAGAACACTATATTGCAGGTTCCAATTGAGCACTTGGGTAGGGGATCTACACTAATAAAAGAGAAACATGCAAATTGACCATCCCTACATTACACTCATATTCAAGAATATGGAAATTAACCCAACAAACATGGCAGCGGCCACAGAGCTGGAGAGAGTAAGAGGCTTGGGTTGCCCCCAGCGATGAAGGAAGACAAGCTTCCTGACTGCCCTAGCCACTGCTGAAAGAGTGCCTGGGGGCTTAGGTTGCCTGGGGCAACCCAGGATTCCACCCAGCCCTGGCCTCCACTCAAGGAGTGGCTAGGGGAAAAAAAGGAAGGGCTAGGGCCCTTGGACACTGGGGTTAACCCAGGCTTCCAGCTGATCCTGGCCTCCACTCAAGGAATGGCTGGGAACCTGGATTGCTGGGGAGCATGGCCTGCCTGAAAACGGCCCTCAGCCCCTCACCCAGGCTAGCCACATCACCATGGAGTAAGAGTCTCCCCTGGGGGGCATGGCCAGCTTGAAAACAGTCATCAGCCCCTCACCCAGGCTAGCCAGGCACCCCAGTGGGGATCCCCACCCTGAAGGGGGTGTGGCCAGCCTGAAAATAGCCATCAGCCCCTTCCCCAGGCTGGCCATGTCCCTCACCAGGGACCCTCACCCCATGGGGGCATGGCCAGACTGCAAACTACCCAGACCTCTCACCCAGGCTGCCCCATGCCCCAAGGGAACCCCCACCCTGATCCAGAGCACCCTTCAGGGCAAACCAGTGGGCCCTGGCCCCCACCCATGCATCAGGCCCATATCTATACTAATAAAAGGGTAATATACCAATTATACTAGGAAACCTTCCAGGATATTCTGGACATTCTATTGGACAAATCCATGGTGGCAGGGCCAAGGTAGAGGCAGTTAGAGGCCAAGAGGGGAGGGCAGTTGTGGGTGATTAGGCCAGTGGGAGACAGTTGGGGACAAGCAGACCAGCAGGGGGGATAGTTGGAGGCAAGCAGACCATCAGTGGGAGTCAGTCGGGGATGATCAGGACAGTGGAGGAGGGCAGTTTGGAATGAGCAAGCCAGATGAGGGGCAGTTGGGGGAGAGTAGGCCAGTAGGGAAGGAAGGAGGTGTGAGCAGTCCAGCAGGAAGGGAAATTGTGAGTGAGCAGGCTGGCAGGTAGAGTGGTTAGGGGCAATCAGGCAGGCAGGCAGATGAGCAGTTAGGAGCCAGCATTCCCAGATTGTGAGAGGGATGTCAGACTGCCAGTTTAAGCCTGATCCCTGAAAACTGGCAGTGGAACATTCTTTGAGGGGTCCCAAATCAGAGAGAGTGTCGGTCAGGCTGAGGGACACTTCCTCCTGTGCATGAATTTCATGCACCGGGCCACTAGTACTAAATAAAGGCCACTACTTGTACACACCAATAGAAAAGATACAAACATCTAGTCCTTGATTTATTCAGGAAGAAAATTCCGACTGCTTAGTAATAGATATGGCATGAGGAGGATGAGTGAGAGCCTATGATAAATGACAGGAATTAGTCCTGAAATAGTAGAACCCTATTTGGAAGTAGGGAATATGTATGCTTGAGAAGTTCCTGTGCAGAAATGTGTAAGTAGAGTGATTCATGAAGTAGGCAAGGCAGGAGTAAATAATATTCTCTGTGTAATTGGAGGAGTGACAGGAGTGCTGCAAGCTAGGTCAGGTAGAGCCAAATGTGGCTGCATCCATCTTTACAGCTGGGTGCCATGATCACACTTTTATGAAACTCACCTGAAATCCTAACATCTTTTCGTTTATTAAATTTAAAAATATATATTTATTGATTTCAGAAGGAAGGGAGAGGAAAAGAGAGAAACATCAATGATGAAAGAGAATCATTGATTGGCTGCCTCCAGCATACCTCCTACTAGGAATTAAGCCTGCAATTCAGACATGTGCACTTGACTAGAATAGAACCCAGAACCCTTTACTCTGCAGGCCAATGCTCCGAGCCAAACCAGTTAGGGCATGGAATCCTAACAATATCTTTAAGAGGATACAAAAATCAAGGGAAGAGGGTTCAATGCATCTGAGAGTAATTTATCTTCTTTATTTAGACTATCTCTGTACAGAATTACTAATGTAGCACTCTCTATGGCCAAATTTGAGAGTGTGAAAATTCTAAGGCCAAATGTAGTCCTTAATGTCTTAATGAGTCCATAGAGCAAAGACAATGACCAAGACATGTTTTCACAGGAGTCAAGAGCCATGTTTGGATGCTGCATTGATGCTTTTTCCTAAGTAGAGTCTACCATGATTCCTCCATTCAATTACGGCTGAAAGCACAGAACAATGTCTATTGTGCAAGCATGTTCCAGGAGAGCCCACTGAGAGCACTACTAATGAACAAGCAATCATATTTGGGCCAGTTCTGATGTGTTCTGCAGGCAAATACAGGGATAAAGTTGTTTTGTTGGCATGCTGAATGAGTATAGAGAGTGATTGAGAGTATTTTCTTAAAATTAATATTCATAAAACTCATATCAATTTAAGTATCTTCTTTGTCAATCAAACTAATGCAAAGTGGGTCTTTTCCTTTATATTATGGAGTGGTCATTCAAAATAAGATACTGAGGCTGCTGATGAAATTTAAAGATCATTCCATCAGCAATGAGAAAAAATAAATAAAACAAAATATATGTTCTTTAAAACATAGTAGAAGTAAAAAAAAATTGAGTCCCAAATATTAGAATGCTCATATTTTTTAAGATTTCTAAAAACACTTATTATATGATGTGGAGTTTTCAGAGAAATAGTTTTATTGTTCAACAAGTATGTTTCATTTATATATTAAACATCTTCATTTTTTTAGTTTTTTACTAAAATATGGTTAGTACAATCAATAAATTATGATGAAAAAGGAAAGAAAGAAAAACGGATAAAATTATATACCAGTTTATGAAACCTTACAGGTAATGTGTTCCTTCTTATGAAATTGGTTTTGTTGTAATCTGCTTTCTCATAATTTAAGGATTAATTATATTCATAATATCCTTTTGAGATGGTCATCATTAAACCCATTTTATATCTACAATAATTGAGATATGAAGAATCTAATTTTTCTCAAAGTCATGACAAATTTAAGTTGTAGCTTCAAAAATTTTACCTTAAGGTATTGATATATTGCTTCCATATAGCAATATGTCATTTTGTGTGTGTGTGTGTGTGTGCGCGCGCGTACAAATATGTCTTGGGGTATTATTTTCTTATATAAGCCTTATGACTAAAGTTATTCTCCAGGGAAGAGAAAGATTATGCCTTGCTTCAATTTAAATTCTGGGTCTCAGTGTGTGGCTACAAGTATGGTAAGGAATAAGTAGTCCCATAGGGGATCCTGGAAAATAGTTGTTCCAAGAATTTCCTTAAGAACAGGGTCCAGCACTTCCTCAAGGGAGCAGTGTGTGTAGATACATTTCACTGGACTACTTATCTTAAGTCTTAGCCCCAGGGCTATATCCCAGCTGTGTCAATAACTTGCTGTGTTACTTTGAGTAACTCACTGAATCTCTAGGATCCTTGTAGCACTAAATCAGTGAGTGCTCAGTTTCTATGCAATGCAAAGTGACATTACACAATGCTGGCTTGAAAGTTACTGACAGTTAATCTGGATAATTATATTTATTCTAATTGCTCTGGGAATTTAAGCCAACACACTTTCCCCTCTGCCTTGTTGCTTCCCCTCAGATAGCTTTATTTAGAGAATCTAAGTGTTCTTGACCCTGTCTTTCCTGATAAGTCTAGAAATGTTTACTCGTATTTCTTTAGCTGTTGTGTCTACCTTTTCAGACACCTTGCAATTAGTAGGGGCTTCGTCTTGTGGTTGATAATGTTGTTGCCACCGATTGGCCTAATGACAGAGAGTTGGAAGAGGGCCCAGTTATTTAGTCCATTTAAATTCATTATCAATAGTTTTTAGGGGTTATATAATACTATTCCTTCTAGTTATATTCCCCTGTTACAAATTAACCATCTGGCTTGGTAGAAGCTGCCTTCTGTTTTTTCATAATAGTGGCCCTTGTGCCAAATGTTGTTTCCCATGGAAATGATTTAAAACATGCATTAAAATCTGGGAATGGTTGTATTTTGTTCATCTCCTGGTCTCCATAGTTTTCTATAGCATCAAACTTTCTATTTTATTGACAGCTAATAACTGTAACCTGTTGGAGACACTACCAGAATAAGGGCTTGGATTTGGGAGTGTGGATCTACTACACATTGTGCAGGGTTATAGATGTAGTATAATTAAATATGTAGAACCAAAGAGCTTAAGTTTGTTAAATGAGTAAAATATCTATAAACTGTTAACAAAACACTGCATTTTATTAAAAACTAGAGGCCCACTGCATGAAAATTCATGCACGGGATCAGGGGGGGGGGGTCCCTCAGCCTGGCCTGTATCCTCTCATAGTCCGTAAACCCTTAGGGGTGGGAGGTGACCTGGCAATCGGGAGAAGGCAATGCCCTATCACACCTCTGCTGGTGTCACTGCTGGTAGTGCAAGCAATGGCCGGCCCTGATTACCTGAGCCTCGGTTGGCTCTGGCCGACTAGGTAGCCACCATCCAAGATTTGCCTGCACTTTGGGCTGGCCTTGGGTGGCTGGGAAGCCTCCATCTGAGGCTTGCCTGCACCTCGGGCCAACTCTGAGCAGCTGGGGGACTGAAGGGACTGGGTGCCACCATATTTGCAATGGCTTGAGGGTCAATTAACATATTCTCTCTTGAATAGACAGGATGTTTTAGGGTACATTCTAAAGTCACAAAATCCTTCTCCTCTAGGATAACTTATTTGACCTGAGCTACTAAAGGTTAAATAAACTATTTTTTTAATTGACAAAAATATACTTTTCAAACTTTCATGCTATTGTACACTTTGTCCCCTTATCTTTTTAAGTACTGGGTTTAGTATCCCAGTACCCTTTAGTACACTAACCATTTTCAACTAGCTTTCTTGGCAAACTATATGTGAATCCTTATGGTGGGCATCAGAGTTCTTTTCCACTGTTGGCATCTAAATAATTTCTCAACCGAAACTGGGAAAAGTTCCTGGTAAACTAAGACCAGCAGATCAATTATACTATAATAACAATATCTAAATTCAGGAATGTTGCTGCAATGAAAGAGCATACATTTAATTACTAATAGAAGTTGAAATAAAATTCCCTCTATTATAATTAAGCAATCCACAAATAGAGAGTAAAAGGAAAAAAAAGTAAAAGTGTATAGACAGATAAACATGGATTGTTTTGCGAATTAGACCTCTTTTAGGTGATTTTATGTACATGCAGGATGGAGAGAACCTCATTAGTACAGAATTTGGGATATAGGAATTAGCCCATACGTTCATTTTGCATGAAAGCAAAATTATTTACTTAATAATAGTAACATTTTAGCATTTTGTTTTGTCACTCTGTTTGAGGTTACTGTAGTTAAACACCTTCCATACATTAAATTATTTAACCCTTTTAATAAACCTGTGAGATGGCTAATATCTTTACCCCCATTTTACAAATGATGAACCTGAAGCACAGAGTGTTTAGATCTCCTGTCCAATGTCTCTTTTCCAGCTATTAGGTGGCAGAAATGAGTCTGGAGTTCTTCTCTTTTCTGCACTGCACTGCCTCTCCAAGAGCTAATACCCTTCTGGGTAACCTTTTGAACACACCCAGAACATGTTTCTTAACCTTCTTTAAGAGCATACATTAGACATAATTTAAATTTTCATTAATGGCTGAGAAATGACATCCTATAAGAGACCATCTAGACTTATCTTGTCATTCCCCCAATTTCTGTTTGCCTCACTTCACCAGCAGATGCCTGAATTTTGTCTTATCACCAGTGATCTTGAAATACTCTTCTTCACCACTCCACTGAAAGCACACCTATCAATGTCACCAGCAACCTCTATCTTTCCCAATTGCCTCCCTTCACATTACTCATTTTTTCCAGCAGCAGTTGACACAGGTAGCCACTCCCTCATTCTGAAAAATCTTCCTACACTTTGAGGCAGCAGGATTGCCTTGTTTACCACTCCACTTATATTTTCTTTCATCTCATTCTCTCTTGGTATCTTCCTTCCTTTGGTCTCTAATGTATTGAGTAAGCCATCCTCTGCCCTCTTCTTTCCATGTATACTTTTTCTGAATAATCTCATCCTATACCATGAGTTCACATACAGTTGATATTCCAGTGATACTTTGGATCCAGACTTACATACAATAGCTCCACTTGGGAATCTAAGACACACCTTGCTTTTAACATGTCCAAAAGAAAACTACATCCATCATCCAGACCTACTCTTCGCTCTAATCTTATCTTTGTCATTTTACCATTCTACAGAGATTTCATGCCAATTATGTCTCTCTCACTTCATATTCTGGAAATTCTGCTGGGTCTACCTTTAATATATGTGCTGAGTTTGGCACACTGTAATGTCTCCAACATAACAGTCCAAGTGATCTTGTCAAAAGTTAAGGTAGATTTGCTCAGCTGGCGTGGCTCAGTGATTGAGTGTCGACCTATGAACCAGCAAGTCAAGGTTCAAATCCTGGCCAAGGCACATGCCCAGGTTTCCAGCTTGGTACTCAGTGTGGCTCCCAGTGTGCAGGAGGCAGACAATCAATGAGACTCTCTCATCACTGATGTTTCTATTTCTCTTTTTCCTCTCCCTTCTTCTCTGAAAGCAATAAAAAAGTGGTTAAGGTCGATTTGAATAAATGCCAAACTACAAATAAGGCCCTATAATTCTTTATATTTTTGCCTCCCTTTGCCTCTCTGAACATCATTCCTGCTACTCTTCCCTCAGCTCCAGTTACATTGAGCAACTTGCTATTTCTCAAATGAACTTCAGAGCCTTTCCACTTACTCTTTCATCTACTGTTCATGCTCTTCTTCCTAATATCTTTAAAATTCATTACCTTCTTCATGTCTGGTCAAATCATCTTCTCAGAGAGTACTCCTCCAGCACATCCAAGAAAGGAGCCTCTTAGCCCATTATGGTCACAGTTTCTTTACCCAGTTCCTTTGTTCCCTAACACTTACCTATAGAGAGTGGCACAACATAGGTTTATAGCCCTCGTTGGTTTGGCTCAGTGGATAAAATCTCAGCCTGCACACCAGAAAGTCCCAAAGGACACATACCTTGGTTGCAGGCTCCTCTCTGGCCCACTCTCTGGTTGGGGCATGTGTGGGAGGCACTCAATTGATGTGTTTCTCTAACATCAATATTTCTCTCTGTCTTTCCCTCTCTAAAAATAAATGGAAAATTTTCCTTGGGTGAGGATTAAAAGAAAAAGTAGGTTTGCAGTTGTTCGTATGGAAAATAATATAATAGCTACTAAAAATAATACAGGAATAAACTCACATACTGACAACTGTAAATGTACTTTTGCACCACCCTGTGTATGAAATTGTATTTTTTAAATATTTTTTTCTCTCACACTAGAATGTAAGCCCAAAAAGGATATATAATTAAAACTGTCCTTGATATCCAGAAGTCATAAGTCGTACAGTAAATATCTATTAAATGAAATACACTCTCATTTCTGTATTTTGCTCAGGAATTCCCTTCCTAAACCTTCCCTGCCTGAGAGGAGTTGAATAGAAATTTGGCAATGTGATTCATCTTAAAAATATCTTATTCAGCTTGTAATCGACCAACTGCACCTACTGATTAAAGAATCCTTAATAATTATGGACAGCTTTTAGGTGAAAAAATATCCCAAACACCCCAAATATTTTGCCCAACCTCTCTTCATTGCTTAACAATTTTTATAATGAAAAAATCATTTTATTCAAATTAAACTAAGTTACTGAAATATTAGGCACTCATATATCTAACTTGATTTGGAACACAGACTAATTCTAGAAACAAGGTAGTATTTCTATCTTACAAATGAGAAACTAGAATTCAGTGATATCATAAATTGCCTAATTTATGTATCATAAGTGATGTAGACAGAACTTAAAAATTCATATCTTACAATGTTATACTAGGTTCACTTTTTTTGTTTTATTGGGTTAGGTTTTAATGGATTGGACATAAGTTAAATGAAGCAAAAAACGAGTTAATACATTGGTTTCAATGAGTTTCAAAACATGTGATACCAGACGTGATTACTGCTAGGGTGAGAGAGAATTAAATACCAGAAGAGCACAAGGTCACTGGAAGCAAATTGTCATGGAAGAGTGAAAAAGCTACAGCAATCGTTGCTTATTTTATGATGATAATAAAACATGCATGTGAGCTATAGACTAGCATACTATAAATCTGTACAAAAATAAAACTGAGCATAAAATTATTTTATGAAGACATAATCATTATTATGAATATCAATGAATATTAACAGTATAATAATGTTCTCAGAGTGAGTTTTGCTGGCTAATTTTTTCACACGTTCAATAACTTCAGACTACAATCCCTCCTCCCCCAGTTCTTCTGTTTTGTCTTTAAAATTTTACTTTTTGTGAAAATCTCTACATCTACTCCTCCAATCTAATTTATGAAATAATTTGTTTCAGGTATTCTCATCCTCACATAGAGTTATATACACATATGCATATGTAGATGAAATGTTCTAATTTATGTTATTTTAAATGTTCTAATATATAAATATACTAGAGGCCCCTTGCAGCTCTAGCTGCTTTGGCCTGCCCTCACAGCACTGGCTTCCTCCAGACATTCATTCTGCTGTTCAGTCTAATTAGCATATTAGTTCTTTATTATATAAGGTATGTGTGTGTGTGTGTGTAAATATATATATAATTTTGAAACTTATCATTGTCCCTTAATATATTATAGTTATAGTTCTAGGCTAAGTATATAAAGATCTAACTTGTACTTGTTTATAAATATTTCCATGGCATCAAATTATTATGCAACATTTTATCTAATTTGATATTGATGAACAGTCACATATTTTTTTATTTTTTTTATTGGAAAAGTGCTACAGTATTATTTTTACCAATGTTTTTAACTACTCAAAATTTAGTTCTGAGTGATAGGTTCCTCAGAACTATTTAAAATATTGGGTCATAAAACATTTACATTTACATTTTTAAGAGATACTGCCAAATTTTCCTCCAAAATTTTGTGCTAATTTATACTCTGAATCAATAGGAACATGCTTGCTTTCTTATACTTTCAGACAAAATTTGATGTTACAATTCTTTCAGGAAAAATTTGTCTGGTGTAAATTTATCTTTCCATTGTATTAATTATTGTTCTTTAATTACTAGTGAGGTTTTCTGATAGTTTATATCTCTTCTATGAATACCCAGTATATCATTCAGCTTCCTGGTCAATGACACATGACATACTCAACTGAGTCAAATTTAGGAGGATTAACTAAAAGGGTTCATTTATACATATGAGTATAGTGTTTCAGGTGGTAGTTATCAAACTTTTGGGGCTCCGTACTACTTTATACTCTTAAAAATTTGAAGGACCTCAGTGAGCTCTTATCTATGTAAATGTAACATATTAGACTTTAAAATTAAGTATTTTAATAATGCCTATTTCATTAAGAAATTAATAAACTCATATGTTAATATCCTTTATAATAAAAGGCTAATATGCAAATAAACCAAATGGCAGAACAACTGAACAACCGGTCAGTATGACATGAGCCAACCAACAGGGGGCGTGCATGGAACATGGTGGACATTTTTAGTAGGCAGCAGAGCACAGAACATGTTGGGTGTTGGCTGCAGTGAGATGGTAAAGCAGATAAATGGGGGTGCCAGACCAAGGCAGGATATCAGTCACTGTCATTGGGGTGAGCCTCCGGTGGTTACTGAAAGTTCTTTGCTTCCCCCTGCTGTAGTCCCGTGCAGTGCTCACACCTGCTGGCATCCAGTCACCCCACAAGAGCAGGGGAAAGTGAGAGGCAATTGAGACTAGCAGCTGCCTCTCTCACTAACTGTTGGCAACAGCTCTGCTCACAACTGATGCTGGCGCCAGTCCCGATCACTCTGCACCATCAGACAGGGGACAGACCATGGTGAGAGGAGCCAAGCATGGGCTCAGAGGATGAACCAAGATGGGCCCCTGTGCCCACGGCAACCTTGCGGTTTACAGTTCCTTTCAAGGTGTATGAGTTCATGCACAGGGCCCCAAGTATATGTATAATCTATGAAAAGTTACTCTTTAGTAGAGACACAGCCAGCCCATAGTAACCTAGAAAAATAATATCTGAGGGAAAATAAACCTCGCTCATTCTTCTTCTATCCTCATCCTCTTCAGGGTCTCCCATTGGCCAAACCTACCAGAAGCTATGGGGTAATAGAGTTCATGTAACCCCTTTGGGTCAACATTCTGGATATAGAGCCATAAGAAGAGTGGGGATTGGAAAAGGGAGGGAAGACAGGAGATATCCAGCACATACATACCATTTTTTTTACATTTATATTTTTCTATTATCTTTTCATAGGATTATGAAAGCTATTTTTTGTTTTATTTTTTGTTTTGTTTTATTTTTTTTATGGAATGGATCAGTCCTTTGTTAATTATGTTTTCTCCAGGTTGACACCTGGCACTTAAACTTTTTTTGCAATGTCTTTCACAATATTTACTGGTTTTTCTATTTTACTAGTATATGCTTAAAAACTTCATTTATTTCTTTTGGTTCAGTGCCTTCCATTCCAAATTTATTTTTGTGAATTTTTGGTAAATAACCTTCCCAATTATTTAAAAATATATTTAAGTCTTTGGAATAAATTTATATAAATAAACATAGCAGTTTCATTTTATTTAAAAAATGTTTCAAGATAATTTAAAATTCATCTTCCCCAAAGAAATGCTACCATTATAACATATTCTATTATAGATTGATTTGAATCTATTTCTGAATGCTTATTTCATTTCTGATCTAGTTGCCATTGTTGGTTCCATATGCCATTTTAATTAACAATCCTATATAATAAAAGCCCAATATGATAAGTGTCTGACAATTTGACCATTTGACCAGTCACTATGATGCTCACTGGCTACCAGGGCACAGATGCTCCAACCAGTAGTTTAGCTTCCTGCTGAGGTCCAGCTAATCAGGCCTGGACCAGATGAACCAGACACACCCTGGAGCCTTCCCACAGACCCTCCTCAGCCTCAATCATGCATCAGTGGGGTCCCTCAGCCTGGCCTGCACCCTCTCACAATCCAGGACCCTCAGAGGATGTCAGAGAGCTAGTTTTGTCCTGTACCCTGCAGGCCAGCCTAAGGGACTCCATTAGTACAAATCCATGCACCAGGCTGGTTTTGGGCCAATCCCTACAGGCCTCTAGTATATACATATATATGTTATATAGCACATTGTATAATATAAAGCATATGTAATTACATTAATATATAGAAATCATTTCATACATATATACATACATTCTTCAGCATTTTAACTTTGTTTAAATGTTAAAAATTAAGCCTGTGGAGAAGAACCAGGTATCTCTTCCTGTGGAAGGGAGGAATGTATGTCCTTTAATGCATGAGCTTTGTCATCTATAGCTGCAAGGCCTTATTTTGCGGCCCTATTATCTATTGGATATTAGGAAGTTCAAGTTGACACATTTTAGTACTTACTCTAATTTTATTATTTAAAGTATATATTTTGCTGAAACCGGTTTGGCTCAGTGGATAGAGCGTCAGCCTGCGGACTGAAAGGTCTCAGGTTCGATTCGGGTCAAGGGCATGTACCTTGTTTGCGGACACATCCCCAGTAGGGGGCATGCAGGAGGCAGCTGACCAATGTCTCTCTCATCGATGTTTCTCTCTATCCCTCTCACTTCCTCTCTGTAAAAAATCAATAAAATATATTTAAATATATTATTTCAGAGAGGAAGAGAGAAGAAAGGAGAAAGATAGACATCAATGATGAAAGAGAATCATTGATTGGCTGCCTTCTGCATGCCCCCTACTGGGGCACGCAACCTGAGCATATGACCTTGACCAGAATTGAACCAGGGGCCTACTGATTCACAGGTTGACACTCAACCACTGAGCTGTATACTTACTCTACTTTTAAGAAAGAGAAAACTTTGTACTTCTTAATTATCACTTTTTGTTAAGCAACATAATATTTTGAGGTGAAACATTGAAAAATCTTAGAGAAAGGTATGTGAATATTTAAAGTAAAATGTACATGGAGACAAAGATTCAGAAATATAAAAGATTCAGGAAACAAGATTAAGTGAGAAACACCAAAGGGAGGAATAAATCCAGAAAGACCATATTAGTAGAGAGTTTTGGGGAGAGAGAAAGAGATCAAAGTGGTCTTAGTTGACAATAAAATTTAGAATTTAGAGTAAAGAAATGAGTGAAATAAAATTTAGGAAGTTTGGCTATGTGATCACTGCCAATTCCCTTTATTGTATCCTCATGAAATCATCTATAAAGATGCACATTGCTCTTTAGGGAGTTTTGAAGTTCAATTTGAGTTTCATTTCCATGTATCACTATGCTGAAATGGGCTTTAAACTGGGGTTGAGAATGCCCAGTTTTATCTGGATAATGCTTATAGCTCTTGGCTCTTTTTAGAGATTTCTTCAACTTCCTGCCAACAGCTCTGTTATTATAGATTATGAGGACCTCAATTAACATTAAAAGGGGAAATATTTGATGTGAAATATGAATCTGTTAGATTTGATATTTGTCTGCTCTTCTAGTATTTTTTTTATTTAGTCTGTCAAGATTGTTGAGTTTTTCATGGATTTCCTTATTAAAGACATCTTCATCTCTCATCATTAGATGTAGTCATGACTTTGAGTTTACAAAGCACTTGTATACCCATTAGCTCATTTCCTTTTCACAATATTTCTGTGTGTTTAATTATCATTTTACTGATGACAATAGTGAAGGTAAGAATTTAGTGGCTTCACTGTAAATGTGTACTTAGAATCATCTTTTGTGTGTGTGTGATACTTGTTATAAACACTTCATGTTTTTCTCTACCAATTGAGCTGATAACAGGTTTAGGACATGTACATTTTCCAATCAAATTTTCACCTTCAAACAGTATACAATCATAAAATGGATTTTACACTGACACAACTAATAATTATATTAGAATTTTCCTGACTAGTTCTATTTTAATACTGACACCTGTGTGTTTTACAAAACTCCAAGCAATATACTATTTTCTATTGGTTACCACAGGGATAATAATTTTTAGAATTCAATTTTCATGAGCAGATTAGTGTACTAATTTTAAATAGTGGTTAGCTGCAGTAATAAAAATGAATCCTCAAATTGCCTGTTGAGCCTAACTCAGTGGTTGGCAAACTCACTAGTCAACAGAGTGGTAAACCGCGGCTCTCGAGCCACAGATAGAACTAAAGTACAGTGAATGACAGGTACCAGGCTTCTCTAACAAAACAAGCAGGTTTTCACAAATGTCTACTGCTCTTCTATCTGCCTCTAGCTCTTCTGTGTGAAATATACTTCTCACCTATCTTCATGCCCATTCTTTACTTCCATTATTTTTTTTTCTAGGAAATTCTACCTGATTGCCAGGTCCAGATACAGATCTTCCCTTTTTTCACGTTAGCTTTCTCTTTTTACTTCTCTTTTTGGCATGATACACTGTATATTTTATTTTTTGTCTATCATATATTTCATACTAGACTGTGAATTCCTGGATGGTAGACTGCAGTTTATCTTTTTGCCTACCTCCATTGTTGCACACATGGCATATTAGTTTTCTAGAGCTGCCATAAAAAAATTACCACAAACTTGGTGGCTTTAAAGCAACAGAAATTTATTCTCCCAGTTTCAGATGTTAGAAGTCCAAAATCAAGTTGTCAGTAGTACCGCACACTCCTCTAGAGGCTCTAGGAGAAAATCTTTCCCTGCCTCTTTAAGCTTCTGGTGGCCTCAGGTGTTCCTTGACTAGTGGCCTCGTACTCCAATCTTTGCCTCTATCTCCACATGGCTTTCCCCTCCCTGTGTCTCTTTTTGTCTCAAATATTCCTCTCCTGTATCTTATAAAGATACCAGGTATTGGATTTAGAGTTCATTCTAAATCAAGAATGATCTCATTCAAGATCCTTAATTAAATTATATCTATAAAGATCTATTTTCCAAATAAGAACACATTCACAGGTTCTAGGGGTTAAGATATAGACATATATATTTGGGGGGGCACAGGGGTTACTATTCAACTCACTACACATAGTAAGCACTCAATATGTCAATATATGTTTATTGATATATGCAAACATTTAATTTTGGGGAAAAAAAGCACTGCGCATTTTTCTTCAAGAATATTGTTCTCAGCTTAACAAATTATCCCAAACTATATGGGTTAATATAACACCCATTTATTATTTCACCATTTCTATGAATCAAGAGTATGGGCACAACTTAGCTAGATACTCTGCTCAGGGTTTGCAATCAAGGTGTTAGTTAGAGGCTGGGGTTTCATTGGAGGCTCAGGATTCTCTTCCAAGCTCACATGTTTGCTGACACAATTCACCTCCTTACTATAGCTGTAGAACTCATGGTGATGTGGTGCTATATGGCTAGCAAGGGAGCTTCTATGACTTCAAGGGAAGGCCTAGACTCTTTTCTAAAGGGCTTCCAACTGTTAAGTCAGGCCCATCGAGGATTATCTCCTTTTTGATTAACTTAAAAGTCAAGTGATTTGGGTCCTTAATTATTTCTGAAACCCTTCACCCTTGCTACATACTATAACCTAATCTTGATGGTAACACTAAGGTGGAGATCATGGGGGCGGGCATTCTTCAAATTGCCTACCATGTGTATATATACTTTAAAAATTTATATTTTATTGATTTTTTTTACAGAGAGGAAATGAGAGAGATAGAGAGATAGAAACATTGATCAGCTGTCTCTTGCACAACCTCTACTGGGATGTGCCCACAACCAAGGTACGTGCCCTTGACTGGAATCAAACCTGGGACCTCTCAGTCTGCAGGCCAGCAGTCTATCCACTAGCCAAACTGGTTTCAGCAATATATACTTTTTATTTTACCAAGATATTGTCCTAATTTAATGTGAAATTATGTTAAATTCCACCCACTAGCTATTTCCATAGATTCCTAGATGTATTTGACTTACTTTATTCCAGTCTAAAGCATCAGACCCAACATATTATTCCAGTATCTGATTCTAAAGACTCCAAAGTGAAAGAAGTATTTTCTGAAAATATTATGTTTAAATGAGATAGTAGATAGGTTTTAATGATAAACATGACTGCAGCCTGGACTGTGGGATAGAAGTGCAGCTTTGCCCTGATAATATCTTGTCCATGAAAGAAACCACAAATGAGTGATCTAATACAGAAAGAGGAAGTTGCATATGCCACAATTATGCAGGGTATTGGAGCAATTAAAGTCAGTAGCCCTAGGGCAAAAGAGGAAATGGGATGAAGTTTAATATTTTGTTTTCTGTGATTAAGATTAATTGCTCTTTTCCTTAAATTTGGTAATTTGATCCTCATCAGTTAATCGTGTATGTGAGAATAAGAATGTCAATAGATTTCATTTTGAAGACAGTGATGATCAATTTGTAATATGGTCATCTAGAGCAGTAGGTTGAGAAGAACTCTGAGATCATGCCTGAGCTTAGTTTAAAATAAGATTAATTAGTAATAACTTCTTTGGACCCTGAAGGGAGGAGTAGAAGCAACATAATACCACATATTTACCAACTCTTCCAAGATAGCCTGTCTTCACCTTGACTGTCAGTTCAGAACCCTGGATTACTACCTGTTCATTTGTCCCTGAGATCCTGAATTCCTACAAGGATAACCTGCTAAACATTTGGGTATATCTAAACTTTGTTTTTCTTGTTTACTTTTCCTGTGTGCTTCCCACCCATTTGAGCCTTGCCCCTCCCATTTTGGGCAGGGATCAAAGATTGGGTTTGATTGAAAAAGATGTTCATTGAAAATAGGTTTCATTCTGTGGTACATCTACACAATGGAATTCTATGCTGCCATTAAAACGAAGGAATTCTTACCATTTGCAGCAACCTGGTTGGAACTAGAGAGCCTTATGCTTAGTGAAATAAGCCAGTCAATGAAGGAGAAGCATCACATGATCGCACTCATTGGGGGATAATAAAGAACATTATAAACTGATGAACAAAAGGATAGATATAGAGACAGTAAAGCTTCAAACAGACTGTGAAATTACAGCAGGAAGATTAAAGTTAGGTGAGGTAGATAAGAGATCAATCAAAGGACTTGTATGCATGCATATAAGCATAACCAATGAACATAGACACTGGGGGGTTGGGGTATGCCTGGGAGGGAGGGGGGCAATGGGGAGATATGTATAAAAATTTAATAAAAAATTAAAAAAAAAAGAAAATAGGTTTCATTGAAGTTCAGTTTATGGACTCTATCCTGGAAAAAGCCTGTGTCAGTCTTTATTGGGTGCATGTAAGAGACAACAAAAATATATGCCTTAAATTAGAAGCCCAATTTTAATATAATGGTTCTAAAATCATTCGATATTTATTCAAGTGCTATATATTTTTGTGTGTGGGCTCCATATATATGAAGGCCTTGAGGTGAGATGAATTTTGTTATTATAAGAAATGGAAAAAGGGCAGGTGTGGCTGAAATATAGAGTGAGGAAGAGAGTTCAAAGATTTGAGAATATTGGAAGTTTTTAAAAGACTGATATGACCATATCTGGAGTTTTCAAAGACTTTTCTAGTTACTGCAGAATAAGGGTTTATAAACTGGGAATCAGAGACACCATTTGAAAAGCCATTGTGTGTCCCGACCCGCGGGTTAAGTCAATGAGGACCCTAGAGGGGGAGTGGGGATGAAAGGGACAAGAGACACAAGGAATGGAGATAAGACAAAGTTCTGATCAAGTCTCATTTATTCCATAGTAGATCGGGGTATTTATGGGGAGAAGGAGAAATGAGGAAGTTAAGGAAAATTCCTAGCACTAAGGCGAAATGCCTGGCTTTCAGGAGACAGGGAAAGAGATAGGGTTTGGGGTGATAGAAACCTAGCCTGAGGTTAGTGCTAATGTGGCTAGTGCTAATGTGGCTGGAGTTTACTACAAAATGGCTATCAAGCACTACAAGTTTCCCACAATTGTGCCCTGCTGATGTGGTTCAGTGATTGAGTGTCAATCCATGAACAAGGAGGTCCTAGTTTGATTCCCCATCAGGGTACATGCCTGGGTTCCAAGCTCTATCCCCAGTAGAGGATGTTCAGGAGGCAGCTGATCAATTATTCTTTCTCATCCATGTTTTTATCACCTCATCTCCCTTTCTTTCTCTGAAATCAATAAAAACATATTTTAAAAAAATACATTGTAACAATACTGGCCAGAGAGACATGTTCTATCAGGCTAAGTGCAATGAGAAGTGTTACAACAAAGTACAACGAAGGTCCTCTGATAAAGTTTTTATAATGTTGATGAGATTCCCTAGGAACGTAACTGTTGTTTATATCAATTAGCCTATGGTAAAATTGCTTTCCTTATACATCATTTCACTTAACCTTGCAGAAAGCAATAAAGATATTACATGATAACTTACTTGACTATAAAATAGAAGAATGATCATATGTAATGGTACAAAGGCCAGAAAATATATGGATCTTTTGCAGGGTAATAAATTGTCTACTGAGGCAGGAACAATGTTATATGGAGAGTTGTAAAAGAAGAGAAGACTGCAAAGGGAGATTACCATCAGACAGTGAAAGGTCTTACATACAAAGACAAGGCATTTGGAATTTATTTTGAAAACGGTAGTAGGTCACCTTAAGATTCTGTGTCATCCAATTTAATATGTATTTTATTTAATGATTCATATTTACTTGTCTATAGTAACGGTGTTAGCTGCCATCTGCTAGGTTAAAAGTCTTATATACTATTAGTTTTATTTAAAAGTAAGGTGCTAATGCCCAGTTCAGTGGTCAGAAAACTGTGGCTCACAAGCCACCACGGCTTGCCACTCTGTTGCTAATGAGTTTAAAGACCACTGGGATAGGGGCTTAATCAGAAGGAACAACAACAGCCTGTAATTACTGGAATCTTGAGTCTAGCTCAGTGGTCAGCAAACTCATTAGTCAACAGAGCGGCAAACTGTGGCTCTAGAGCTGCATGTGGCTCACAAGCAGCAGTTTACCGATCACTGCCCTAGTTGGTTTGGTTCAATGGATAGAGTGTTAGCTTGTGGAATGAAGGGTTCTGGGTTCGAGGGTACATGGTCAAGGGTGCATGACCAGTTTTCGGGCTCAAATCCCATAAAGGGTGTGCAGGAGGCATCCAATCAATGAATCTGTCTTATCATTCATGTTTATATCTCTTTCTCCTTCTCCCTTCTTCTCAGAAATCAATGAAAATATTTAAATGCAAGATGCTATTGTTATCACTTATTGTTATTTGTAGCAAAAATAAAACAACTTAAGAAGGTTTTGTTTATTTTGGCACTTTAGAATAGATAAAACATTTAGTTACCCATGAGTTCTTATTAATGTATATTTAAGGAATCTCTTATATATCTCATTGTACATTCATTATTATCTCTTACATTTTGGTGGAGAAAGAACAAGGGTAATAAATTTTTAGTTTGAGTGAGCTTATTTTGAAAGCATACAAGAAAGATGATATATAAAAGTGATGTGCTCAAAATGAAAAACACAAAGCCATTGTTTAGTCTCAAAGCACTTCTAATTACTAGAAAATACAAATTATTTCTTATTAGTTTAATCAGCCAAAAATCTGTGTTTATGATAACTCCATTCATTTTAGAAAATATGTAATAGCTTGTTCTCCACATTTCTGACATGAATAATGATTAATGATTTGCTGTTTTTATTTTTAAATCAAATCCACATTTGAAGAATAGTATCTTCTAAAGTTAGATGGCTTGTTTTTCCTTAATGTTTGTGATGTATTTAAGTTTTTCAAAAGGTTGGCTATGTTCTTTTTTTAATCCTCACCCAGGATATTTTTTCCATTGATTTTTCAGAAAGAGTAGAAGAGAGAGGGGAAGACAGAGAAACATCAATGTGAGAGAGACACATTGATCTGTTGCTTTCCTGTATGCACCCTGATTAGGGCCCAGACTAGGGAGGATCCTGCAACCAGTGTAAGTGTCCTTGACCAGATGACCCTTTGGTTCACAGACTGATGCTCTATCCACTGAACCAAACTGATAAGGGAACTATGTTCTTTTATTTTACAGTTCAATTATATGACATACTGGAATCGGGAATAGTTAGGCTAGCATGAAAAATATGGTTACAGTAATGCCTCCCAGGAGAAAATTGAGAAGACTGCATATATAAAGACTAGAGGCCCAGTGCATGAAAATGAATGCACTGGAGGTAGGGGGTGGCCCTCGGTCCAGCCTGTACCCTCTAACAGTCTGGGAGATCACAAGGGTGGGAGGTAACTCGATGATCAGAGAAAGGTGACACCCTCATCACACCTCTGCTGCTGCCACTGCTGGCAGCACAAGCCTTGGCTGGCCCTGGGTAGCGGGGGGCTGAGGACAGGTCCAGCTGCACTGTGTGCCTGCCCTCTCTGGTGAGGCTGAAAGGACTGGGGGATGCTGGGAGGGCTGAGGGGACTGGGTGCTGCTATCTTGTGACCATAGGTGCCACCATCTTTGTGATGATTTGATGGTCAATTAGCATATTCCCTCTTTATTTAATAGGATGCCTACAAAACCAATAATCAGTAAAGACCATGAAAACATATAACAACAAAGTCTATTATATTTTCCAGGAAGGGCATGTATTTTGTGGGAGATATTTAAATTCTGGCAGGATTTAAGAGATCATCTTGAGATCTATTGCATAAATAATTTAACACCATGCATAGAAATGGTGAAACAGATAAAGGAATTATCATCTTATTAATACTCCAACTATATGGTAAGCACTGTTCAGTTATTTTCATGCTTTATCTTATATAATCTTCATATTAATAAGATATCCTAATTTTATAGATATAGAGTCTGAAGTTCACAGATGTTATGATGTCTGATATTTCACAGCCAGTAAGTTGTAGACCTGTAGGCAGAATGTACATATATTCAACTTCAAATTATATACATGTTTTATTATAGCAGACTGTCTCTCTCCAGAAAGAGTGTACTATCCTTCCCTATGACTGCAAGAGAGGGCAGTTGTGGGTGATCAAGTCTGGAGGGGCGGGCAGTTAGGGGTGATCAGGTTGGTAAAAAAGCGAAGTTGGGGGTGACAGGGCCTGCAAGGAAGTCATTTGGGGGTGGAGGATACCCAGGAAGGCAGGGGAGAGCAGTTGGAGGGGACCTAGCCTGCATAGGAAGGTAGTTAGGGGTGACCTTGCCTGCAGGGGAGGACAGTTAGGGGTGACCAAGTGTGCAGGGGAAGGCAGTTAGGGGCAAACAGGCTGGCAAGGGAGCAGTTAAGCATCAATAAGGCTGGCAGGGGAGTGGTTAGGGAGTGATCAGGCTGGCAGGCAGAATCAGTTAGGGGAAATCAGGAAGGCAGGCATGCGAGCAGTTGGGAGCCAGCAGTCCTGGATTATAAGAGGGCAGTTTGACTTCCCTCAAGGGGTCCCAAATTGGAGAGGGTGCAGGCTGGCTGAGGGACATCCCCACCGACCATGCATGAATTCCATGCACCGGGCCTCTAGTTGTAAATAATGCTGCAGCAAACCTAAGGGCACATATACATTTTTGAATGAATAACCAGAAGTGGGATTACTGGGCCCTTCTTTTTCTCTTGTTATAAACTTTATTTTAAAGTCTAGTGTGTTTGATGCAAGTTAAGCCCAGATTTTTTGGTTTATTTCTATCTGAATATAAAAGATGAAAATAGCTTTTTTCATCCCTTCCCTTTTGGTCTATTTCAATCTAAAATGGGTCTCTTACAAGCAGCACATATATATGTCTTATTTTCTTATACATTCAGACACCCTAGGGAAGACATCTGATTGATAGTTCATGATGAGGTATTCTTTTCTGACTAAAACAACCCTAAATATTCTCTAATCAACACTTACTTTTAAAATATATTTTATTGAATTTTTTACAGAGAAGAAGGGAGAGGGATAGAGAGTTAGAAACATCGATCAGAGAGAGACATCCATCAGCCGCCTCCTGCACGCCACGTACTGGAGATGTGCCCGAAACCAAGGTACCTTGACCGGAACCGAACCCGGGACCCCTCAGTGCACAGGCCGATGCTGTATCCCCTGAGCCAAATAGGTTTCAGCAACACTTACTTTTTCACAGAAATAGCAAAAGATAGGCCAAGGTCTGATTTTAGTCTAGAATAATGAATTACTTTATTTATTTATATGTTTATTTTAGGTTTCATTAATTTTTATCTTTTATACTTTTAATTTTATGAATTTTATGGAATATGAGGTATAAATGTTTAAATTATTATGTTAGTAATTTTAATATGGCCCTTAAAATTCATTATATTAGCTAATAAAATGCCTTGTTTAGTACTCAATTATTGTTAGGGTTTAATAAGACAATTCTTTTTTTTTCAGTATTAGATTACCATGGTGAATGGGAATCTAATACTGGTAGTTTATGCAAAGGTACTAAGGTATATACAATGTGGACTTGAAGATGCCTTATTAGGATACTTCGAATTTTCTGCAACTAATTAATTTAGTGCTAACTTTATAGTACTTAATTTGTCCATGAGGACACCAGCTGTAAGTCTGTAGTCAGATTTCACTACATGATAATGCCTGTTGACACAGAGGGATGGTGTGTTTCCGACTGTGCATAATGTGAAAATAGAGCACAGTTTCAGAGTAAAGTTCTGGTTTAATAATTTAATTTTCCCAAACAATGGCCGTTCACGGTAGAGTCTGCTTTAGTCTCAATTTAATTCAGGGGATAGTTACTCTATGCTTATAAAATATAATATACTGTATTAGGCACCAAGAGTTTAACATTTTGAGTTTCAGATATTCTCTGCTTTAAAAAATATCTTCTTAAAATGTAATTGTGAGTTGTAGTAATTTTGAGAATGACAAAAATATCTACTATGATATTACTCTTACAAACTCCTCAAAACTAAAATAAATCATGGAAGAAACAATGTAACATCTTTAAATCATTGATACAAACTTAGAAAACATATACGAGTATTTGTTGTATCTTAAAATAAATGCCCGCAGTTAACCAAGAGATTTTTATCCATGCTTTTTTTTTAAGATATCAGTTTTTCTAAGTCATTTAATTGAATAAAAATCAATATTACAGTAATAAATTTAGGCTTCACATTAATATAATACACAACTATAAGTTAGTGTTATAAAGGAGAATTTATAAAATTTCACTTCAGGTCATTGTTTCACTGCCCCTCATCTCTAGACTCTATTTAAGATTTATGTAGACATACTGTTTCTCTTGCTGTCTGACTTTGTCTTCTTCATGAAAATTTATTAGGGATTTCAAAGGGTGTCACATGAAATTCATAGTGTGGTATATGAAGGATATTTCAGGTAGTGAGTATGGAATTGTAAAAAGAGTGATCATGAAATTATTCAAAGTAATGGGCTGACAGATTTAGATTTTCATGATAAATATATCCTAATCAAAAGAGTGAAACAATTTTAGATTATACCTCATAGGTTATTATATTAAATATGGCAATGGTGAACTAAAATTATCTGTCCAGCAACTACCTTGCAAATTATACACCGTAAGGAATATGTGAGAGTTATAAGAAAATTTAGATTGATAATTATAGCTATTATTTCTATCATTTCAATGAGAAAATTCTAGAAAAGCGTTATATAGTACTTTAATAAAGTTCAATTGTCCTTTTATGGTCAGGTACCATGTAAAGGTTAAGGTCACAGCCAAACATATTTGGACTTAAAAGATTTGATGTTTATAGAAGGCTATAGCTACCAAACAATCATCCACCCTATTTATTTTTAAGCACATGTCATACTATTAATTTACCATTAGCAGTTCTTAAAAAAAAAAAAACTTTACCAGTATCATTAATTGGTTTCTATGAATGGTTTCATATTGAATATTGTGAATAATAGATAAAAGCATTCAATTTTTGCTTCTCATATTTTATTTGATACTTTCTGGATGAATCTAATGTATGAAATAAACCAAAATATCAAAGATATTCAAAAATTAAACCACAGCCGAAACCGCTTTGGCTCTGTGGATAAAGCATCGGCCTGTGGACTGAAAGGTCCCGGGTTCGATTCTGGTCAAGGGCATGTATCCTGGTTGCGGGCACATCCCCAGTAGGGGGCATGCAGGAGGAGGCTGATCGATGTCTCCCTCTCATTGATGTTTCAAACTCTCTATCCCTCTCCCTTCCTCTCTGTAAAAAATCAATAAAATATATTAAAAAAAATTAAACCACAAACATGGCCAAATTCAAGCCTTACCTGTATTTTCCTATGAATGCTATTTGGCTAAGGAAATTATTAATAATTTCTGTACTCTAACAGATACCACATTGAGAGGTAGGAATTATAAAGCTATTAAATATAATTTCCATATCAAGAGAAAACATTAGATTTTATATTTCTAGAGGTTTTGATTAAGAACCTTGTTAAAAATACTTGGCCGTATTATGAATACTTATGTGGCTACTGCTAATATTTTTCTTAGTGCTGCCAATTATTAAACACTGTTCTATGACAGGCACTGTCCTAGGTATCCTATCTAATAAAGAGGGAATATGCTAATTGACCATTATGACCTCACAAAGATGGTGAAACCCACAGCGAATAAGGAGGGAATATGCTTATTGACTGCTGCACCCTCAAAGATGGCAGTGCCCACAGCCACAAGATGGTGGATCCCCATCCTCTCACCCTCACCAGAGTGGCAGGTGTGTGGCATGAGCGGAACCACACCAAGGCGGGTCTGACTGCCCACACACCTGCCTCTGGAGTCCCCCAATCTCCTTAGCACCCTAGATGCCTACAGCCAGGTTGACATGTAGGCAAGCCTTGGATGTTGGCTGCCCAGCTGCCCAGGACTGGCCCAAGGTACAGGCAAGCATTGGATGTTGGCTTCCCAACTGATGCCTCAGGCATAGGCAAGCCTCAGATGCCAGCTGCCCAGCAGCCCAGTACTGCCCAAGGCTCAGGCAACTAGGGCCAGCCAAGGGTTGTGCTGCTGGCAGTGGCAGCAGCAGAAGTGCAATGGGGGCATTGCCTTCCCCTGATTGCTGGGTTGCCTTCCACCCCTGAGGGCTTCTGGACTGTGAGAAGGGGCAGGCTGGGCTGAGTTACTCCCCTCTCCAATGCATGAAATTTCATGCACCAGGCTTCTAGAATTGATATATTTTAGAATTGCCAAAATAAGTCTAAGAAATTATTCTCATTTTCAGATGAAGCAATTGGGATTCTGTAAATTGCCCCAAATTGCATAGCAATAAAATGTCAAAACCAGTTTTCAAATCACTCTGAACCCAACATCTATATCAGAGGAGATATATAGATGGTAAATAAGCATATGAAAAGATGCTCTACATCATATGGCATCAGAGAATTGCAAATTAAAACAAAATGAGATACCATTACACACCTATAACAATGGCCAAATTCTAGAACACTGATAACACCAAATGCTAGTGAGGATGGGAATACAAACTGGTACAGCAACTTTAAATATATATATATATGAGAGAGAGAAGCATTGATTGGCTGCTTCCTGCATGCGCCCTACTGGGGATTGGCCAGAAACCTGGGCATGTGCCCTTGACTATAATCAAACATGCTCTATCTACTGAGCCAAACTACCTAGGGCAGCACAGCAACGTTGTAAGACATTTTGGAGGTTTCTTACAAAATGTGGCATAAATCTTACCAAGGATTCAGCCATCATACTCTGTAACTACATAGAATAGCATGATAGATCTTATAAGCATCCTGTTAAATGAAAAATAAAGCAAAACCCTTAAGTTTTTATAATATAATTCCAATAATTTCATTTATATAAAGTTCAAAACAAACTAATATAAACTACATATATATATTAGGAATGCACACATTTTGAGATCAGGAAAGGATTTTTGGTTTCTGGGTCCTGTAAGAATTTTATCTCTTGACTCTGATAGCACTAACCTATATGTGGTCTTTATAATTATTATATTGTACATATTTATGTACTTTATATGGTCATTTTCATGATACAATTTTTTAGTACTTACCAATTAGACTTCTTTAAAATTATAGAATGTTTTGAGATATTAATCTCCCAACTTTAATTCCAAGTTCTCTGTAAGTATTTGCTCACAGAGAAGTAGACTCAACATTAAGATCAAATGAATGTTAGGTTAACAGATTTCAAAAACAAGTACACAAGTACAGTTTGTTTTTCTCAGTTGCTCATGACTGCTACAATAATCACATCTACTGATTACCTCCTACGGTAAATGAAGTCCAAATTGTTTGAAAGCTAAGGTAATCAAAAATAAGATCAATAGCTACAATTACCAGTAAGACTGCACAGGGTGCAGATAATAAAAACTTCATTTTCTTAACAATGCATGCGTATGTGTATGTGTGTGTATGTGAAGGAAGCCTTTCTTTCAAAAAACAGTTTCAGGAAATAAATTTGGGGTTTTGAATATGATTTGAATGTGAAACCTTATATATCTACCACAAAGAGAAAACATGTGTATAAACACACACACACACACACACACACACGCACACACTTGAAAATAGCCATCAGATTTTGTTGGCCCATGGAAAAGCAACCTTAATGCTCTTATTGGCACACTAACAGGGATTTAAGCTATCCGACCATTCTAAGACGTATGCAGCTGTGGTGATAACTCTGACAATAAACCAGACATTATACTTTCTCAGGAAAAAGTTGCATTCACTTTAAAAATTTTACACAAAGGTGTTTTAAAAAGATGAATGCCCTGTTCAGTATACAGGCTTATGAGTCACTTATTTAGGAATGGACTGGTATCAACATCTGCCAAACCTGTTTTCTGGTTCAAAGTAAATTAAAGGTAAGAGAATGAAAGTGTATGAAATATATTGCTGAATTGTATCTTCCTAATTCACAAACGCAACAGTATCCTATCTAATAAAAGGGTAATATACAAATTGACCATACTACTGCTACACCCACAAGCCACACCCATCAGCCATGCCCACCAGCCAATCAGAGCAAGTATGCAAATTAACCCAACTGAGATGGCTACAGTCACAGAGAGAGCAGGAGTGCTGCTTGGGTTGCCCCTGGCAATGGAGGAAGCCAAGCTTTCCGCACACCTTGGCCTGCCCAGGCCTCCTCTTAAGGCAACAAAGTTTCAATGGCTGTGAAAGCAGAAGGTTTGGCTCCACTCCAGGCTACAAAGTTTCAATTGTAGAAGATAAATAAATCCCAGATACCAGTGCCTCTGCTTGGGTTGCTGGAGGGTGTGGCCAGACTGCAAACCTCCACAGGACCCTCGC
This sequence comes from Lasiurus cinereus, assembly GCA_011751065.1. Classification (NCBI taxonomy): domain Eukaryota; kingdom Metazoa; phylum Chordata; class Mammalia; order Chiroptera; family Vespertilionidae; genus Lasiurus; species Lasiurus cinereus. The sequence goes on from JAAGEH010000015.1 coordinate 6,709,523, forward strand.
CCAGGCCACCCCACACCCCAAGGTAACACCCACCCTGATCCAGAACACCCTTCAGGGCAAACCAGCTGGCCCCCACCCATGCAGCAGGCCTCTATCCTATCTAATAGAAGAGTAATATGCAGATTGATGATCACTCCAACACATAAGATGATTGCCCCCAGGTGGTCACAAGATCCTGCCCACATGTGGACACAAGATGGCCACCCCAAGATGGCCAACAGGGGAGGGCTGTTGGCAGGGACCAGGCATGCAAGGGAGGGCAGTTAGGGGCAAACCGTCTGGCAGGGGAGCAGTTAGGCATCAATCAGGATGGCAGGAAGTGGTTAGGGGATGATCAGGCTGGCAGGCAGAATCAGTTAGGGGCAATTAGGAAGGCAGGCAGGTGAGCAGTTGGGAGCCAGCAGTTCTGGATTATGAGAGGTAGGACCAGGGCTAAACAGACAGTCAGAAATCCCTCAAGGGGTCCCAGATTGGAGAATGAGTAGACTGGGCTGAAGGATACCTCCTCCCCTGCTTTTCACAAATTTTATGCACCAGGACTGTGGTATTATTATAAAACTTCCAATGACATTCCAAAGGCAAAATATACCTCCAGGAAAAATAAATAAAACAATGTTCTTTTAAAATTTTTCTCATGACCAAGGTAAGGAGACCACAGAAAAAGTGACATTAGCCTACAGCTAAAAGATAAAAAAAAAACTAGTTTTAGCAAAAAGCATAACTAGACATTTATACTTTGGCTATTTAGAATGAGCAGCATGCTGGTGTATAACCCAGGTAGAAATGAGTTTTAGTTCTTGATGTGTGAGATCTTGTATTATGACCCCTCAAGAGAAAGTTGACCTTTGATAATTCCTAGTAGTAGGGAAAATGCCTGTGGGATTACACACTCTAAAAAGATTAATGATATTTGAGAAGAACTGAATATTTTAAACCATGAACATTTTATATAATAGGAGAAATCTTTAATTCCAAAACAGTCCCCGGCTTGCTAAAAATAGGAGCTCCTAGCAAATGAGCATCTCATTGAATATAATTTCTATTGGTGTATTTTTAGTATGCTGTTTGATATGTTGACTAATAGGGAGCTTTAAAGGTGTATTTTAATGACAGGAACATTTCAAGTCTTTAATTCTGATAAGAATTCCCAAGCATTACGTGCTATTAGGTGGGTAAAGTGAAAGTATAACTCTCACCTCAAAAAGAAGCTTCTGAAAGATTTCATTCAATATGTCTTAACCTTTTGTTGAACAAAGTGTTATTGGTTTCATTATTTCTATATCTAGATTTTGGAATGCATTAAATAAAAAGCAGGGGAGAAAGTTAAGCTGCCAATTTTCTATTTTTAGCTCTTGGTTTTTATTATAAGTTCAGTAACATCTTTGCAAAAAATATTTAAGGTACATTTGGGAAATTGCTTAAGGTAATTAATTCAAGTTCAAATTAGAAAATGAACCCATCAGGGACATTATTTCTCAGGAAAGAATTCCTTTAGAGTACAGTATGTCTGAGAGCAGGTATTTTTGGATTTCTCTTAATTGGATACTCTTAGAAATATTAGTAACAAAGTTTATGCATATATTTATATAAAACTATCCTGTCCTCATTTGCGAAAAGAATTTATTCTTTCCAGTTACCTCCCATTTTTTATTACTTTGCCTCTCTTAACTGCTGTGGAGCTCACTGAACTTCCTCATCAGCTTAATCTAGTTATCCTTTCTCCTCTCCAAAATATTGACTAGTGCCTAAGGCACACACTGGCACCTACCACTGTATCCTCAGGTGGATATGTACATATCTCTGAAACAGCTGATTTATATGCTTCCCAAGAGATATCTGTACCTTTCTGAACCTGATTATACTACTTCTACTTAGTATTGCAATTACCTAATTTAATCAATTATTATCTATGTTGACAAAATATTAATTTGAAAAAAAATTATGAAAAACAAGATGAATATCTTGCAAAGACTCTATAAAAGTAAGTTATTAAAAACAACTTGCTATAAACTTTGATTTGGGAGGAGAAAAATATGCAATGTAGTGGAAAAATCCAAAATCATGTATTGTATCCCTCTTGCTATATAAGTCTCTAGGTTCCCTTTAAAGAAGCAGAAACTGAAAATGGTAGTCTTTGCATTATGATTGATATTTATACAATATGAGACTTGATCACATGTCAAAAAACATAGTATACATCAAATGTTTCATAAATTAATGTGCATTCACATGTTTTTATCTTTAAATTTTAATCTGTAACTATATTCGTTTTAAAAACACAATGCTGTTTCAACCAACTTTCTTTTTTTAAATAAATCTTTATTGTTAATATTATTACAGATGTTCCTCTTTTTTTTCTCCCCATAGGTCGCCTCCACCCAATTCTCGCTCACTCCATACCCTTACCTCCCCTGGCATTGTTCTCATCCATAGGTGTGTGTTTTTTGTCCAGTCTCTCCCACACTCCTCACATCCCTTTCCCCCTGAAAATTGTCAGTCCACTCCCTTTCTATGCCCCTGATTCTATTATATTCACAAGTTTATTCTGTTTATCAGATTTTTTATTCATTTGATTTTTAGATTCCCTTGTTGATAGATTTGTATTTGTTGTCACTTTGTTGTTCATAATTTTTATCTTTACCTTTTTCTTCTTCCTCTTCTTAAAAAATACTGTTTAGTATTTCATATAATCCTGGTTTGGTGGTGAGGAACTCCTTTAACTTTTTCTTATCTGTGAAGCTCTTTATCTGACCTTCAATTCTAAATGATAGCTTTGCTGGGTAGAGTAATCTTGGTTGTAAGTTCTTGCTGTTCATCAGTTTGAACATTTTTTTTGCCACTCCCTTCTGGCCTGCATAGTTTCTGTTGAGAAATCAGCTGACAGTCGTATTGGGTACTTCCTTGTAGGTAACTAATTGTTTTTCTCTTGCTGCTTTCAAGATTCTCTCTTTGTCTTTTGCCCTTGGCATTTTAATTATAATGTGTCTTGGTGTGTTCCTCTTTGGATTCCTCTTGTTTGGGTTTCTCTGTACTTCCTGATTTTGTAAGTCTATTTCTTTCATCAGATAGAAAAAGTTGTATGTCATTTCTTCTAATAGGTTTTCAATATTTTGCTCTCTCTCTTCTGTCACCCCCATAATTTGGATGTTAGTACACTTGAAGTTATCCCAGAGGCTCCTTACACTATCTTCATATTTTTCTTATTCTTTTTTCTTTGCATTTTTCTGGTTGGGTGTTTTCTGCTTCCTCATATTTCAGTCTTTGGTTTTATTCTTGGAGTGCTCTAGTCTACTGTTGAATTTCTGTATATCCTTCTTTATTTCAGGCAGTGTATTCTTAACTTCTGACTGGTTCTTTTCCAATTTTTGGCATTCTCATTAAGATCCTTGAAGGTCTCACTAATTTCCTCGGAGGTTTCTAGAAGATTCTTGAGTAACCTTATAACTGTGGTTTTGAACTCTATGTCCAGTAGTTTGTTTTCCTCCATTTCTTTCATTCATGACATGTTTCTTTGTCTCTGTATTTTGGCTGCTTACCTTTGTTGATGTGGTGGCTTTATGTGGTAGGTGATCTGTAGGGTCCACTGTCTCAGATTCCCCAATCACCTGAGGTGGACACTCTTGGTGCATCCCTTTGTGAGTTGGGTGCACAGTCTTGACTGCTGTTGGTATACTGGAAGAAATTGACCTCCAGGCCAATTGCCTATGAGAATCAGCTGTGTCTATAATGGAAGAACTGTGCTGCAGACACCCTTATGGGGCAGGATTTGCTTCAGTGGGGCTTTGGTACTCACTCAGTTTGCCTCTTGAGTGTGCCACTTATGGATGTGAGTTGAAATCTGGTATCATCTCACGCTGACTACTAGGTACACTGGCTCCTGGATCTCCAAGGAGGTGCAACTCAGCTGCTGCTTGAAGTCATGTGACAGGAGTTACAGCAAGATCTGTAGACTTCTCCTCTTTCTTTGGGGTTTGGAAATTTTAGAATTGTCTGACCCAGATGTAGTTTGTTAGGTTAAGCTGCAAAAGGGTAGGCCATTCATATGCAAAAGCCACTGTGCACACTTTGGGTGAATTTGTAAATTGAATGGGGCGGGGTCTCAGGGAATCACTAGGGCATGTCAAACATTGATGGCTGCCAGTCATCCCCAGCACAGTAAACAATGTTCCTGCCACACCTCTATGAGAAAGCCACCCTCACTTTCCAACCCAATGTCAGACAGTCCAGTTTCTCTTCATAGGAGTCTGAGTCCCCAGAGTCTCACTGGAAACTAAAATTCAGAGCAGTAGGGAGCTTATATTTCCTTCCCAATTGAACAAAACGGCTTACCCAGTCACCAGCCTGATTCCCGCACCTCTGTACCTCTGCTTTTCTGCACCTCTGCGGGTCCTACCAGGTCTCAATGTACTTTTTTCTTTCCTTCTAGTTGTAGAACTTCTCCTCAGCCATCTTTCCTATGGTTCTGGGTGATAGTTTTTATGTCTTTTAATTGTAGTTTTGGTGTGTCTGTGAGAGGCAGCACATACAGGTATATACCTTATGCTATCATCTTGGTTTCTTTTATCTCAACCAACTTTCCATTAACCAAATAACTACTGGTCACAGTTGGAGTGAAGGACACATAATGTAGTAAAACTGTTTATCTCGTTCTCTCATTCATTCACCACTTAGCAATTCTCAATTAAATTATATAATAAAGTTTATTTTGTTAGAATATAATTTTAACCGAGACCGGTTTGGCTCAGTGGATAGAGCGTCGGCTTGTGGACTGAAAGGTCCCAGGTTCGATTCCGGTCAGGGGCATGTACCTTGCTTGCAGGCACATCTCCACTGTGGGGTGTGCAGGAGGCGGCAAATCGATGTCTCTCACTCATTGATGTTTCTGACTTTCTATATCTTTCCCTTCTTCTCTGTAAAATATCAATCCAAAAAAAAAAGAATATAATTTTAGTAGCAAGACTATGTGACAGAGTAGATGTATAGTGAATACAGTTTAGAAGGGGGGTAAAGTACAGATAACAAAAACAACCCACTCATTGGAAATCAAATTTAGCACTTCTATAAGGCACAAATGTTCAAAGAATTGTGTTAAAACATATTTTGAGATTTATCTCCACAAAGAGTAGTATATAAAATGTAATAAATAATTCTATCTTTAATTTGGTACATGGCTGTCACATCTTTCTTTTCATGGAGATAATTTTTGAAACCTTTTCTAGCATTGTATAGGTGTAGAAATAGCACACACATACAAATACTGAATTATATATGAATGGTAAACTAATAGTTTATTTGTCAAGACCAAGTAGTTTTGGAAAGTGAGGCCAGAGAGAATATATTTGGTGGAAAATCAGACAGAGTAAACAAAATGTTTTTGTTTTATTTTGTTTTGTTTTTTATCAATCCACAAAAGGCTACATAATAAAGATGGAACTGATTGCCAATTTTATATGGGACTAATCAGCCTGTGTAAGAGAAGAGAGTTACAGTATATATTGCCCTATTTAGTTAGGAAACACTATTTTGTTTTAAATGAATGTAATAAAACTGTCTATGATATTTCCTCTCAGCAAGGTTAGGCAAAATGAAAAGATACATGGAAAATTTTGATCATTAAACAAAGGCTATGTTTTCAGGAAATATTCTTTTGAATGTGTTGTTTTCTTTTTCCACAGTGAAAATCTGTTTATAAAGGAAACTGATACTTGGATTCTAAAAACAGAGAAAAACATTTGTACTTATAATCCAGTTTCTTCTAGAATTTGGCCAATTAACAGTCATGAAACAGAATGTAAAGTAGTTACTATATATGGAACCTTTCCTTTCCTTAGAAAGAAATGAAATGAGTTTTGTCCATGTATGTTTGTCCAGTATGTATATTCTATGAGTTAATAGGATTTCGATTCTTCAACAACTTTAATATTTGTGGGTTTCTAATGCAATTGTCACTTGGAAGTAGATTGATTCTGAGATAAAAAATAATCATATTCCTACTTTTGAAATTTACCACTGAATTCTTATTTTCCAATAAACTGATCTATATTGCTATGTTTAGCTGAAACTTACTGCTATGACCACATTCCTACAGATTACTTAAACTTTGTCAATGATATAATTCCATAAAGAGAGCATGCATTCCTTTGGGAACAAGAAAATGGAAAGTAGACATTAGGTCCCCAAAAGGATATTCCTACTTGGACATTGTAAGATAAATCCTCATGTGCAAACATCCATACCACAAATGATTTTTATCCCTATCATATATGATCTAATATATAATACATATGCAAAATGGCTAATTTATTTATATTATGCCTCACCTTTTCAGTGCATCATCTTACAATAATGTTGTTTAAATGGCAAAATTGTCTGTTATATGAGGTGTTCCTGGCTCAGAAAAAGGGTGGGAAACAACATGATATTGTGGAAAGACTCCCAGTATTAAAGCCAATAAAATTGGGTCTGATTGTCAAACCTATATTTAAAAAATTACATTCCTGATTTGATAATATGTTCCCTCTTTAAAAATATGTTTCTGTTTAAAATGTGCTACCATATGAGAAAGGGCTTTGTAAATTATTATAGAAGGATAATTTACTGAAATATTTATTTTTATCCTGCTACTGTAGAAGATTGGGGGGGGGAAGGGTTACTTTACCTTGCTTATCTCAAAGTTTTTGGTTTAAGAATTTGAAGCTCTGATGCTTCAAGGATGTTGATTTTCTCCCTCCCCCCCCTCTCTCTCTTTCTTTCGTTCTTTCTTCTTTTTTGCTGTGACCCAAACCAAATTGTACTAAATGCAATGTGTTATTTTGGTTTGGGTCCCGGAACAGAAAAAGGATATTAGTGGAACAATTCATGAAATCTGAATAAAGTCTAATAGTAGTAAACAAATGTTGGTGTCTTAATTTTAACAAATGTACTAAGGTGATATAATATACTAGCAGCCTGGTGTATGAAATCCAGGCACTTGTGGGGGGTCCCTCAGCCTGGCCTGTGCCCTCTCGCAGTCTGGGAGTCCTGGGGGGATGTCCGACTGATGGGCCTAAGCCATCAGTCGGACATCCTAAGCATTGCCATGGAGATGGGAGAGGCTCCCACCACTGTGGCTCTGCTCACCAGCCATGAGCCCGGCTTCTGGCTAAGCGGTGCTCCCCCTGTGGGAGCACACTGACCACCAGGGGGCAGCTCCTGCATTGAGTGTCTGCTCTCTGGTGATCAGTGAGCATCATAGTGACCAGTCATTCCACCATTCAGTCATTTGCATATTAACCTTTTATTATGTAGGATACACTGTAGATGAAGCCCCCTAGAACCATAAAATATGCAAAAAATTCACTGTTAACTCATTCTCAAATTTCTCCCACTTAAAATCAAATTGCCCCACACCCCTGTGGAGGGTGTGCTGCACCTTGGGAAGCACTGGGCTTGACACTTTTCCTCTCTGGGCTTCATTTCTGAATACATATGCATATACCATGGGAACTGTAATCTCTTCTCTGCCTACCTCATTGGGTTGTCATGAGGAGGTTCTAAGCTAATAAACCCAGAAATGTTTCATCAAGGAAGTGTTGTCTAAACAAGAAAGGATTTTTATTTTTAAGCCATGGGTACCCTCGCAGGAAGCAGGTGCTGATTGGGGGAGGAGGGCAGATTGTTTCCTGGGACTGTACTATAGAAGCTTTACAGAGGGTTCCGCAGGCCTTGGAGGGGCAGGCTCTGGCCAGTAGCCCTGTAGAGGTGGTTGTCCCTGGAGGCACTGGCGGTGGGCAGGGAGTTAGGGGGGATTAGGGGGGGTAACTGAGGCTGAAGGGAGAATAACTGTCAAACCTACCCTCTTGGTGCCATTTTTAAAATTGTACGATAATGGATAATGTTTCCCAGCTGTACCTGCTCAGGGTGGGGCTCCAATATCCTGGAGCAGGATATGGGCCAAGTCAGGGAGGGGCCAAGCAGGCTAGGAGGGCGGTTTAACCGAGCCTGGAGAGGGTTCAGTGCACTTCCTCTAGGACAGTGGTTCTCAACCTTCCTAAGGCCGCGACCCTTGCATACAGTTCCTCATGTGGCGGTGACCCCCAACCATGACATTTTGCTACTGTTATGCATCGTGATGTAAATATCTGCATTTTCCCATAGTCTTAGGCGACCCCTGTGAAAAGGTCGTTGGACCCCCAAAGGGGTAGCGACCCACAGGTTGAGAACCACTGCTCTAGGAGAAGGCACTGTGGCTGTCCGTAGGGGAAGGGTTTGACCCTGGGGGACCACTCAGGCCTGCCTCCATCAGTGTCTGGAGTTGTAGGGAGGAGAGGCAGGCCCAGCCCCAGTGGGCACTTGGGGTGCTGACAGGTAGTCACCAACATGCTAGTGTTGTGGGCGTCCCTGGTGGGGCTGGGGTGGGGGGGAGATTGAGAGTCAGAGGTGTGGGCTGTGGCTACCCCTGAGGCTGCATCTTCTCCTACTCTGGTCATCCTCCCTGTTCCCTCCTCTCCCCCCTGCGCCCCAGAGGTGTGGGTGCTGGGGTAGGGTGTTCCTGAAGGGGGATTGGAAGAGCTCCCTATGGCTGCCCCCTCTTCCTTCTTTGCAGTCTGGATTCTTGTCAAGCAGTCTCCTCAGATTCCTGGGAACTTGGCTCCATCTGCCCTCCCTCTGCTCTGTATCAATACGCCAATTGGTTGTTATGGGGACACTGTCACAGACAAATAGCTTATTACTTCTTTATATTTATAGATTTTAGGAGAAACTGAGTTAGAGGTATACAGAAATTATTTTCAAAACTTTTCTGTAAATGTATAATGTCTTCAAAATTATAAAGTTATTTTAAAATATTAACACATGTAAGTTACCCAAAGAAAAAGCCCTGCCAAGGCCTTTGTCAGGGGAGAATAAGGCTGCATGGAACCATAGGCAGGCCTGAGGGTTTGTGATGTTTCTGCCTTTGATCAAACAGAGATTCAATAGGCTGATGAAAGGTTGAGTTCTTTAAGTGCTGGAGACATGCACCTCACTACAATATAGCATCCTAAGAATTGACTAAAATTCTGATTTATAGGTATGGTGGAGGTACTGAATACCAACAATTAACAATGAATCTGTGGAATTCATGGTAAAAGGACTCTGTACCTACTCTTAGCATGGAGGGATCAGGATGCCCAACAGACTTTCACAATATGCATCTCAGCAGTTTTTTTTTTTTTGACATATTAAAGGTTAGTGACCCTTTCCCGAGGTTTTATTCACCAAGTACTCCTCACTACTCTTGAAAACTCTGGAGAAGTGGGGCCCCTAACCACATTATTGAATTTATCAACATTATGGAAAAGAAAATTCATGTAACATTTTCTTGTCTCCCCATGGAATCTATACATAGGAACTATATTATATGTCATTAAATATATCTAAGTCATTATTCAGGAAGGAGGAAGATTTCTGTTTGGAGAGACCTCCATAGCACATAGCCACCCCGCAGGATAAAAAGCATTTCTAGTGGATACCCACATCACATGTCTATGAAACACAGTTACCGGCAGTTGCATACTGGACAACAAATGTTATATTATACTATACAAAATATGAAGTAAGACATGTTCCAAATATATAAGATTGAGTGGGATTATTATTATTTTATTGGGTACATAAATTATTTTCTAATATAATTTAAAGTGTAGAAATATAATGAGCCTTAGTGAACTAATTCTTTTGTCAATTGGTAAATTTTAATTTTATATAAGACTGCAGTAAAAGTGAGTGCAGGACTTTATCCTAATTCTGTAACAATCATTTTAAAGAAGAAAACTGTTGACTTGTTTTAATGTTCTTCGTTTTTCTTTTTTTATATATTTTTATTGATTTCAGAGAGGGAGGGAGAGGCATAGAGAGATAGAGAGAATCATCCATAGGCTGCCTCCTGCATGTCCCCTCCTGGGGATCGAGCCTGCAACCATGGCTTGTGGCCTTGATCAGGACTCTTCAGTCTGCAGGCCAATGCTCTTTCCACTGAGCCAAACCAGCTAGGGCTTGTTTTAATGTTCTTAATGCATGTAAATCAATATATAAGTGACAACTTATTTCAAAACATACCTCACATACAACAGCAGGATGTTAAATGAATCTTTCTAAATAAAAGAATAAATTGGATGCCACCAGGAACATAATCTTTTATTACATGAAACATTTTTATTTCATAGTGTAAAATTGGCAACTTTGGTGATTCATTGTTCATGGAACAGCTTGAGATCAGCGCTAAAATGTCAATTATTTTAATAGTCTAAGCTTTGTAAGCCACTACAGATGTTTTATTCTAAGTATAATGGGAGGATAAAAAAATCTAAATGAATTTTTAAAAGAACTGAAGCTCCATTTGCGTCACCCTACAAAAACTGAGACTAATTCGTGAAAAAGTAATTTATTTTGCTTACATACTTGATTGCTTTAAATTTTAAAAATCACATCAAGTTTCTTAGAGCTGTTTGCTCGCAGAGGCTTTAAGACAAGTGAACTGTTATTAAGTTGGTATTGGCTGAAGAAGAAATATATTTGAAGAAGTTTCTGAGGTTATTATATATGTAAGGTTAAAGGAGAATAAGTTGTAATCCAACGCTGTGGAGGTACTCACAACAGACTCTAATTCAAAAGATGTAGGAAGTGTAATTACAAATCTAGAGTCTAAATGTGGAAGTAAAAGATTGAGTTTTGAGGATATTTTCCCAATATTGCTTTCTACTCTATATGAGTTTGCAGATATAGACACTTCATTTTTAGTATCTTGAATGATTTGCAGATTTGCTCTTTTCATTTAATAAGCACTTATGTAGATTTAAGTATTACTGTCATTTAGTGATAACAATAAGACATAGGTAATTTTCTATTGTAGTATAACAAGTTACCATAAACTTAATGGCTTAAAATAACTCACATTTAGGATTACACGTTTTCCAGAGGTCAGGAGTCCAGGCCCAGTTTAATAGGGTTCTGTGCTCAGGGTCTCATTGCCACCTGTGTTTTCACCTGGAGGCTTGAATAAGAAATATATGCTTCTAAGTTCCTTCAGACTGTTGGCAGAATTCATTTCTTTCAGCTTGTAGCGCTGAAGTCTTCATTTTCTTGGTAGTAGTTGACTAGGGACAGCTGTCAGCTCCTAGACCGTTCTTAGTTTCTTGCTAAATGGCCCTCTCTATAGTCATACCATGGTTGTTTGCTTCTCCAAAGACTGTAGGAGGATCTCTCAATTCAAATCTCTATCTTTAATCTGCAAAGACAGTCTTATCTATAATAATAAAAGTGTAATATGCTAATTAGACCAGACATACTCCCAGATGACTTTCTGGAAAAAGCCAGGGCTGCAAGGGAAGCCCGGGTCCCTGGTGCTAGAGAGAAGCCAGTACTGGCAACTAGGGGAAGGAAGACCTAATCTTGCATGACTTTTGTGCATTGAGCCTCTAGTATACCATAAGTTACTAGAGTGACTGTATCTACAGAGCTCACTGAGGCATGAAAGGATTTGTTAAAATGCTCAAAGTTATGTAAATAGTAAATAGCGGGACTGAGAATCCGCGAGGTTTATTGCCAGTGTCTATGTGGTCAACTATGCACTATCCTACTTGTTATTTGACTTTCCTAAGCTATTTGGAAACATTCTTTCAGGGCACTAGACACCAAAATAATGAAGTGAGGCCACATGTAGTTTCTGGACATGACAAAAGTCTTGGATTGGTTCATAAAGATGATGTACTCCAAATCAAGTGTAGTATCACATACTTGTAGAAATTATTATTTTACCACTGTTCTTATTGCTACTATTATTATAATTTACTAGAGGCCCGGTGCATGAAATTCATGCACAGGGGAGGGGTGTCCTTCAGCCCAGCCTGCTCTCTCTCCAATCTGGGAGTTCTTCAGGAATGTCCAACTGCCCGTTTAGGCCCGATCCTACTTGGATCCATCTCACAATCCAGGACTGCTGGCTCCTAGCTGCTCACCTGCCTGCCTTCCTAATTGCCTCTAACAGCTTCTGCTTGCCAGCCTGATCACCCCCTAACCATTCCCCTACCAGCCTGATTGATGCCTAACTGCTTCCCTGCCAGCCTGTTTGCCCCTAACTGCCCTCCCCTGTGAGGCTGGTCACCCCTAACTGCCCTCCCCTGCAGGCTTGATCACCCCCAGCTGTCCTGCCTTGCAGGCCTTATCCCTCCCAACTTCCCTCCTCTCTTGGCCTGATTGCCTACAACTGATCCCCCCCCCTTTCAAGCCTGATTACTGACAACAGACCTCCCCTGCTGGCCATTTTGTGGTGGCCATTTTGTGTCAACTTGAGGGCAGGATCTTTGGACCACATGGGGGCAGTCATCTTGTGTATTGGAGTGATGGTCAATCTGCATATTTCTCTTTTATTAGATAGTATAGAGGCCTGGTGCATGGGTGGGGGCCAGCTGGTTTGCCCTGAAGGTGTCCTGGCTTAGGGTGGGTGTTCCCTTGGGGCATGAGGTGGCCTGGGCGAGGGGCCTGTGGTGATTTGCAGTCTGGCTGCAACCCCCAGCGACCCAAGCAGTGACTCTGGTATCTGGGATTTATTTATCTTCTACAATTGAAACTTTGTAGCCTGGAGTGGAGCCAAGCCTTCTGCTCCCACAGCCATTGAAACTTTGTTGCCTTAAGAGGAGGCTTGGGCAGCCACAGTGTGCGGAAAGCTTGGCTTCCTCCATTGCCAAGGGCAACCCAAGCCTTCCTCCTGCTCTCTCTGTGGCTGTAGCCATCTTGGTTGGGTTAATTTGCCTATTCACTCTGATTAGCAGGTGGGCATGGCTGTTGGGTATAGCAGATGTACAATCAATTTGCATATAACTATTTTATTAGATAGAATAATATAGAAGTAACAATTAACTATCCAACCTCTAGGAATAAATAAATGTACTTATCCAGAGGCAGGACATTGGATATGCATGCTGTCTACTAGAACAGATAACTTAGGCACCAATTAGAGAAAAAAAAATGATGCTCATGAATTCTGTCCTGTATTATGGGAATTAAAACAATACTGTTTCTAAAGTTTGTCTACATAGCCACAATTCATTTGGGTATAGCAAAAACAAGCTGGCGATTAGTAGATAAGAATCTTCATTGGATGAGGGATGGACAAATAATAGCTTTGATGCATGAGGAAATCGTTTATAATGTCTAAAGTACTATATTTTTCAAAAGTGCAACAAAATATGCTTTTCCCCCAATTTAATTAATAATTATTCAATCTATTGTAAGTAAGACATTCTCATATTCACTATGTATTTGTAAATTAATAACAAAATGTCCTACCCTTAAGGAATTCACTGTCTAGCAGAAAATATGACACTAGAATAAATGATTACCATGTAATCTGGCATTTGTTTTAATAAGAGTATATATATTTCCCTGTTTGGTGTGGATTAGTTGGAGTGATGTCCTGTATACCAAAAAGTGGCGCTCTTTTTTTTTATTGTCTAAAGTTTTACATATGTCTCCTTTCCCCCAATTGACCCCCTTCCCCTATCCCTTCCCAGCACAGGCAAGCCCCCACTGCCCCAGTGTCTCTGTCCTTTGGTTATGCTAATATGCATGCATGTAAGTCCTTTGGTCGCTCTTTAACCCCCACTCTCCTATCATTTGTCTCTAGATCAATCTATTATTTTTCATCACATTATGTTAATCATATATCCCACATATGAGTGAGATCATGTGATATTTATCTTTCTCTAACTGGTTTATTTCGCTTAGCATAATGCTGTCCAGTTCCATCCATGCAGTTGAAAATGGTAAAAGCTCCTTCTTTTTAATAGTGGCATAGTATTTCATTGTGTAGATGTAACACAGGTTTTTAATTCACTCATCTGCTGATGGGCACTTAGGCTATTTACAAATCTTAGCTTTTGTAAATTGTGCTGCTATGAACATAGGGGTGTTTATATCCTTTCTGATTGGTATTTCTGGTTTCTTGGAATATAGTCCTAGAAATGGGATTAGTGGGTCAAATGGAAGTTCCATTTTTAACTTTTTGAGGAAACTCCATACTGTCTTCCACAGTTACTGCACCAGTGTGCATTCCCACCAGCAGGGTTCCTTTTTCTCCACATCCTCACCAGCACTTGTCATTTGTTGATTTGTTGATGATAGCCATTCTGACAGATGTAAGATAGCATCTCATTGTTATTTTGATTTGCATCACTCCAATAATTAGTGACTTTGAGCATATTTTTATATGTGTCTGGGCCTTCTTTCTGTATGCCCTCTTTCAAAAAGTGTCTATATAGACCATTTGACCATTTTTTGATTGGATCATTTATCTTCCTTTTGATAAGTTGTATGAGTTATCTGTAAATTTTGAACCCTTAAATTTTAAACCCTTGTCAGAAATATCAATGGCAAATATGTTCTCCCATGCAATGGGCTTTCTGGTGGTTTTGTTGATGGTTTCTTTTGCTGTGCAGAATATTTTTATTTTGATGTAGTCCCATTTGTTTATTTTTTCCTTAGTCTCCATTGCCCTAGGGACTGGGTCTATAAAGATATTGCTATGCCATATGTCTGCTATTTTGCTGCCTATGGAGTCTTGTATGATTTTTATGGTTTCCCATCTTACATTCAAGTCCTTTAGTCATTTTGAGGTTGGTTTTTGTTTGTTTGTTTGTTTTGTGTGTGTGTATGGTGTAAGTTGCTGGTCTAGTTTCATTTTTGGCATGTATCTGTTCAAAGTTCCCAGAACCATTTATTAAAGAGACTGTTTTGACACCATTGTATGCTCTTGCCTCCTTTGTTAAATATTAGTTGAGCATAATAGCGTGGGTCAATTTCTGGGTTCTCTGTTCTGTTTCACTGGTCTATGTATATATCTGTTCTTGTGCCAGTACCAGGAAGTTTTGAGAATCATGGCTTGGTAATATAGCTTGATATCTGGTAATGTGACCCTCCAACTTTGTTCTTCTCTCTCAGGATTGCTGTGGCTATTCAGGGTCTTTTTGTTTTTTATTCCTGATGAATTTTTGGAGAGTTTGTTCTAGATCCTTGAAATATGCCCTTGGTGTTTTAATGGGGATTGTGTTTAATCTGTATATTGCTTTGGATAATATGGACATTTTAATGATGTTGATTCTACCAATCCATGAGCATGGTATGTTCTTCCATTTGTTTATGTCTTCCTCTATCTCTTTTTCAAATGCCCTGAAGTTTACCTAGTACAGGTCTTTTACCTCATTAGTTAAACTTATTTCTAGGTACCTTAATTTTCTTGGTGTTATGGCAAAGGGGATTTTATTTTATTTTCTCTTTCTGTGTGTTCATTATTGGTGTATAAAAAGGCTAGACATTTTGGGGGGGGTTAATTTTGTTTCCTACTACATTGCCAAATTCATTTATTAGGTCAAGTAGTTTTTTGATGGAGTCTTTGGATTTTCTATATATAGTATCATGTTATCTGCAAATAAGAACAGATTTACTTATTTTTTTTCCAATTTGGATGCCTTTTATATCTTTTTTTTATCTGATGGCTATGGCTAGCACTTCCAGGACTATATGGAATAGGAGTGGTGAAAGTGGGCATCCTTGTCTTGTTCCTGGTCTTAAGGGAAATGAGTTTAATTTTTGGCCATTGAGTATGAAGTTGTCTGTAGGATTGTCATATAAGGTTTTTATTATGATGAGATATGATCCCTCTATTCCCATGTTGCTGAGGGCTTTTATCAAGAAAGTGTGTTGGATTTTATCAAATGCTTTCTCTGTATCAATTGATATGATTATGTGATTTTTGTCTCTCAGTTTGTTCATGTAATGCATCACATTAATTGATTTGAAGATACTGTGCCATCCTTGCATCCCCAGAAGAAGTCCCACTTAGTCATGGTGTATGATCTTTCTAATGTAATGCTGAATCTGATTAGCTAAAATTTTGTTGAGAATTTAGCATCTATGTTCATCAATGTTATTGGCCTGTAGTTCTCTTTTTTTTAGGGTATCTTTATCTGAGTTGGGGATTAGGGTAATGCTGGCTTCATAGAAAGAGCTTGGAAATATGTCTTTCTCTTGAATTTTTTGTAATAGTCTTAGGTGGATAGGTTTTAGTTATTCTTTGAATGCTTGGTAGAACTCCCCTGTAAAGCGTCTGGACTGGAGCTTTTGTTTGCTGGAAGATTTTTGATTGCTGCTTCAATTTCTTTGGTACTTTTCACTTTATTCAAGTATTTTTTATTCTTCTTTATTGAGTTTTGAGAGCTTGTATTTTCTTAAGAATATGTCCATTTCATCTAGGTTGTCCATTTTGTTGGAATAGAGTTATTCATAGTATTTTTCCACAATCATTTGTATTTCTATAGGATCGGTTGTTACTTAACCTCTTTCATTTCTCATTTTATTTAGGTCATCTCTCTTTGCTTCTTGGTAATGAAAGGAATAACAGAAGCAAAAAATCAGCAACAACAAAAAAAACAAACATACCAAAAAAAAAACACAAAAAAACAAATACAAACAAGCAATAAAATCCAAACTGATCAACAATTAAACATTAATAAGACAGAAAGAAAGAAAAATGCAAATAATAAAAAAGAAAAAACAAAACAAAAAAGAAGTAAAAGAATATCTGGAGAGTGAAGAAAGGGAAGAGAAAATGTGTATGGGCTTGGACCAGGCGAGCAGAAATTAGATGTATGAGTAAGATCAATTTTTAACAGGGAGTAAAAAGAAAGGATAGAGAAAAACTAAAGCAGGAACAGTGTAAAAGAAATAGAGCAAATGGGGAACATGAGGATGAGAGTGTTGGTACAAAGGAAAAATTGAGATAGAGTAAAATAATGCTACAGGTAAAATAAAAATAGAATGTACAACAATAATACCAAATAAAATAAAATAAAATAAAATAAAGAAAAAAATAAAACTTTTTTTAAAAAGGCAAAATACTACTACTACTACTAATTAAAACAAAAATATAATAAAACAGGTAAAGTCAGGTGAGAAAGAAAAAAATTAGTTTCTCAAGTAAATGATAAAAAATAAAAATGTGTAGTGAAGGCTGTTCACTTCCTCTACTGTTCTGTTTGGCAGGTCTGTTTCCTGTTAGGTAGGCACCCAGTATTGGAGTTCCCTGCACTCCACAGCTCCTCTGTGTCATAAGCCACAATCCTTTTGTCAGGCAGTTGGGAGCTTTGTTTCTTCATCTGCCTTTAACTGCATACACACAAGAGTCAATTTCTGATACAACCCCTGGGTGGCAGTGTTTCTGTATTGATATCTGGGGCTTAAAGGCTCCTTCCCTACCCAGCATTTAGATGGCATTCCCTGCTGCACTTAATGCTGGGTTAGAGGGACGGAAGGCTCTACAGCTGGCTTTCTGTTTCTTTCTCCATGCTCTGTTCTCCAGGTTCCACAAAAACAGCTTTCCCCTGCTGTCTTGGCGAGTGTTTTTAATTGGAAGATCGTATGTACTGGGCTTAGAAATCAGAGGCAAAGATTTAAAAAAGAAAAAACAAAGCCACAGAATGCGTGCAGACTCGTGTCTTCCCCTAGCACTCCACAGCCAGCACATAGAATCCCAGACTGCTTTCCTGTGCCCAGCCCTACCTTGGATTAATTTCTATAGGCTCCTTCTGCCTGCAGCCTTGTGGACCTTCTTCCACATTCAAGAACTACACTTAACCCAACAGGACATATTTCATGGGGCTCAATCTTCCTGTGAGACTCTAGTTCCCACTGCATATGTTTCAGGCATGTTTTGTGCGCATTTCTCCCTCCAGCCTGGACTAAGATCTCACCTCTACCTAGGGCATAGACAATAGCAGACCTTCCCATCCATGAATTTCCTCACTGTCCACAGATTTCTCACCAGCTGTGTTTAATCCGCCAATTTTGGATGAATATTAATTGATTCAGCTGTTCCTTCTCTCTGTTCTGTAAGAAGGCACATGGGTCATCCATGTACTCCCGCAGCTTTGTCTCCTCATGGACAGACTTTCTAGGCACTCGCGGTCAGACAGGCTGGAGTCTTGGTATTCCTGGGTTCGAAGCTGAGGTAGCTGGTCCCTGAGGGTTATGGTTGTAAGGTTCCAGTAGGTACCTGAGGGTCTCCCCAGTTGAAGTTAAAGCTGGGCTTCAAAATACAGCCTCTCTACCCTTCAAGATGGCACAGTCTCTATGCAGAGCTGGCCTCTCCTGGAGAGGTTTCAGCAGCAGTAGAGGCTGCCTAGCCAGGGCAGCCAGGTCTGGCAGTACCTACAATTCCTTGGAATATAGCTATCCCTCATTCAGAAATGCATACAATCCCCGCACATCCACTCACTCTCCTTCTGTTCTCTCACACACTATCTTGCAGCCTGCTGTCCTGTTGGTATCCATCTTCTACAATTAAAGGGTGGCAGTTTTGATTCCTGGTCAGGGCACATACCTAGGTCGTGGATTCGGGACACACACAGTCAATGTTTCTCTCTCACGTTGATGTTTCTATCTCTCTCTCCCTTCCTCCTTTCCTCTCTCTAAGATCAATAAAAAGTAAATAAATAAAGATATATTTGCAATAATACCACACAAGATCTAAGAATTGTTCAACTGTAGCTTGGTGAAAGAGAGACTTTATAGGTGCATACTGTACCTGAATATTAAAAAGTGAAGAAGAATGTTATCGGTGGAAAAACAAGATAAGGTAAGAGGGGCATTTGAGGCAGTAGAACAAACATGTTTAATGTAATAGAATGGAGGGCTAGATGATTTACAAAGAGTTTGGATTTTTAAACTGAGTATGGGGATATGTTGGGAATAGCAATTTAGACTAAAATGGTAGGAATGAACCAGATGATTAAAAGCCTTGTCGATCATACTCCTGCATTGATGTTTGAATATGAATTTAATTTCTCAGAAACAGATGGTTTAGTGATGTGTAGGCTTTTTCATTTGAATTATCACATATTAATTTTTGATGCTTCTAGATGGGTATTTGAGCCAATATATTTTAAGTTTATTTTTTAGCTGAATAAGAATGTAACTGTTATTTTGGAATCCACATGATTATCATTGTAGGCTTCATGATTGCAGAGACCTTTCTTTTATTTCCTTACATATCCTGTATTTTCAGAACAGGGACAGAGTAATAGCTCAATAATTACTTGTTGAATAAATGAGGATATTCTCAATATCATGTAAAAAAGTTAAACCCGGGTGCTTTTTATCCTCTTCTTTATATACTACAGATTTTTCTAAATATTCTAAAATTAGCATGTGTATCTTCTAATGTGAAAAAGATGTCAAAACAGTATAAATATTTTAATATACCAATATGACCATATTCTACTTTTTATGTTTCTCCAGATTTTCATAATGAAGATATATTATTTTTATGGTGAAAATATTCAAATATGATCAGTGTAATTTTCTGACAAGGACTGTAAATGGCACTTACAGAATACTTTTTCCCTTTGATTGAAACACCAAGTTTCCCTTGAGTGACATTACATATAGTAATATACTCATAGGGAGTCAAATGAATTAGTTGCTTATACCTTTGAAATTATCCATCATGGAACTTTGGACAAGTCTCTTTACCTTCTGAGACTTTTTTTTGTATAAATAAGTGACTGGAATAGATCAGTCTTTCTCAATCCTGATTGCACATTGGGTTCCAGGAAGGAGTTTTAAAAAACCTACTGATAACCAAGCCTCAGTCCCCAAATTTCTGATTTAATTGAACTTGAACTGGCTTGGATATCAGCAGATGACAGCTAGATAGATAAATTTTCTGGATAATTCTATGTTTCTGTGTACATTCAGGCTTAAGAAGCATGTAGGTAGAATTGATCTTAGTATTCTTTCAGGTTTGGTATGCTATACTGTACTTGAGTTCACAAATTATACCTTCAAAACAGGCTAATGTTTTATTTGTTGTCATGCTTTTATTTTATCAGTTTCTGAGTCATGTAGGATTTTCCTAAATAGTCCTCAACTTAATCATTCTACATACTTCCATAGTGTCACATTGGTATCTGTTCCCAGCTGGTTATTACAAGGGCAGGATTTGGTTACTTGAATTCCCAAGATTCTCGCCAGTTATTCAGATATACCTTGATGTTTTCTGACTCTAACAAGCATATTACTTAATGGCCGAAAGTGCTCTCAACTATAACACATGTTTTCCATACATCTGAACTATATAGGATTGACTGAGATACTTAATAAAGTGGAGTTGATGTTTTCTAATTGAGCCAACTTGAATAATTGTTGAATGACTGGGGAGGTTTGGGGTAGGCAGTTCTGGAAGAAAATAAAACAAATGTATTCATTAGAAAGACTTAGTCTCTAGGACTGTGCCCCTCCCCTTGATGCTTTCTTGGTTGTCTCCAAATGGAGCCCTTTGAAAAATCAGGATAACTCCTCATAAGATTTTAAATCCTCAGTCTGTGATGGTCTTCCAAGAGAGGCAGTGTCAGGTTAGAGAAGCAGGCTAAGTAGGAGTGAATTATGAGCTTCAAGCTCATGCAAGCATCCTCCTTGCATTTTCTATGAGGAAGAAAACTGGGGTGTTGGTGGCGGGGAGAGGATGGTAGATGGATAACTGCATTATTAAAGTGAGGAGGGAAGTAGAAACAAAAACAACCTCTCATTTTCCATAAACTGCCAGTATATATGTCTATTAAAGTCATATGCCTGGATTTTGAGTGCTGTTTGATAAGCATTTAGTAACTCTGTAGTATGCTGAGCATTGCAATGATGAGGAAATGTAAAGATGTCCTATGGCTTTTGCTCTGTAAAGAACTTACAATCTAGGAAAAATATATGTGCATATTGTGATCAATATACTAGATTAAATTATATGGAAAACACCTAGATCAATTAACAACATGGTTCCTAACATCTACATTTCAAAGGGCTACCAGAATAGTAATGAAATAAAATCAAGTCTGCAACCAAGATGCATGCCCTTGACTGAAATTGAACCCAGGACCCTTCAATCTGCAGTCAGATCTTCTTTCCACTGAGCCAAACTGGCTATATCCTGAGGATGTGTTTTTACTGATCTCTAGAAAGAGTGAAAGCGAGGGAGAAACATAATTGTGAGAGAGAAACATTGATCAACACCCTTCTGTACATGCTAGACCAGAGATCAAACCTGCAACCTAGATATATGCCTTATCCAGGAATTGTACCACAACCTTTTAGTGTACTAGATGATGCTCCCACCAACCAAGTCACCCAGCCAGGGCAATACTTCACTTCTTTTTATGTCTCAATAATAGCCCATTATATGGACATGTTGCACTTTATTTGTCTGCTCATTAACTGATGCACATTTGGAATATTTCCACTTTTTGGTTTATTATAAATAGTGTGGCTATGAATATTAACATACAAGTTTGAATCGTGATTTCAACTGTGATAGTTAATTTTATATGTCAATTTGGCTAGGTCATATTACCCAGATATTTGGCTAACACCTCTAGATGTTGCTATGGAGGTACTTTTTGATGAGATGAATATAAAGTAGTAGAATTTTAGTAAATCTGATTATTATACATTTGCAGGTGGACCTCAATAAAGGCCTTAAGAAAAATTGACGTGCCCTAAAAAACTAACTGTGCCAGCTGACTGCCTGTGCACTTGAGCTGAAGCAACAACTATTTCCTTGGTCTGCAAGGTGCCATGTTACCCTGCAGATTTTGGAGTAGCCATCAGGTTCAAGACGTAGAAATGCTGTTATTTTAGTCTAGGTGTGAAGGTCAGAAAATGTCAATTTCTTCCTCAAGCAGTCATGCAGGAAGCTTCCTTCTTTATCAGCCTTTTCCTTCTATTCATATCTTCAACTAATTGTATGAGTTCTAACCACATTAGGGAAGCCAATCTGCTTTACTCAGTCTACCAATTCAAATGTTAATCTCATTCAGAAACACCCTTATAAACACATCCAGAATAATATTTGGCCAAATGTCTGGGTACCCCAAGGGCTAGTCAAATTGACACATAAAATTACCCATCAAAAATGTGCCAAAGGAAATTCTGGTGAGGTTTCAAAAGGCAATGAGAATATTTTTAGTAATTTAATTTTGTTAGAAATTCTAATAAAGTTCCTAGAAAATTAAAAAAAAAACACACAATGAGGATAGCTGTAGAGAAAGGTTCTGTGTTCTTAGATAATACATATATAAATTCATGCACTGGGGGTTGGGGGTGGGGGGTGTGCCCTCAGCCTGGCCTGCGCCCTCTTACAGTCCAAGTCCCCTTACTCCTTATTGTCGGCCTGCTCGCTGCTCTTTAGCGCTGCTGTGGAAGCTAGAGAGGCTCCCGCCACCGCCACTGTGCTCACCAGCAGTGAGCCCAGCTTCTGGCTGAACAGGCACCCTCTGTGGGAGTGCACTGACCCCCAGGAGTAGCTCCTGTGTTGAACGTCTGCCCCCTGGTGGTCAGTGCACATCATAGTGGCCAGTCATTCTGGTCATTCTGCCATAATAGTCACTTACTCTTTTATTTTATATATTATGTTGATAGAAAGATGAACACTAATGGAGCTTCTGTTGGTGTCTCAGAAGGAATGAGGACATGCTATTGGAAATGGGGAAAATGGTCCATTTTATAAAACGAAAGAGTGGCTGATTTATGTGCTACTGCTTTGTGGAAAGCAGAACATGCAAATGATCAACTTGGATATTTAACTGAAGAGACTTTCATGCAAATTGTGAAAGGAGTGGCTGACATAGAATTCTCTTTTTATTGACATATATATCTCTGTCTTTAGAAGTATCTGACGTCTTTAATTCCTGAATCGTTCTTGGATACTGTGACACAAATTTATTTGCTTGTTGGCTTTTTCCTCTCTCAATACTTAAATTTCTCTGGACCACTAAGTCAATTTCCATTTGTCCATCTGCCTTCCAGCTTCTAAAATTATGTTACGTTTCTTATATTCTGTTGTTTATTCTCTTTGACCTTGCAGATTTATGACTTTAAATATTTCACTGTCATTTTAGTGGGGTTCTGGTTGAGAATAGGGTGTAGCATATGGAGTAAATTCACAATGTTGAATTAAATAAATGCTTGTGACTAACTTCCAGGGATCTTAGAACTCCTTAATCTGATATGATAAAGGCTCTTTTCTTGCTGAGTAACATTTATGTTAAATATTTGACCTATACCTTTAAGATGCTAAGATGAAGTAAACCATTAATTTGCTTATTCTAGTACATGAGTGACCTTGATTATTTATGTGTTTTCAATTGAAGTGTACTTGTTCTTCTCTACTACGCATAGGTTTCTTCTCATCTTTAAAATAACTAAGTGAATTAAGAATTTTCTTTTATTGAGGAAATTGTGACTGACAGTATTTGTAAATTGAATAAAAAAAAGGCAGTAAATGGCAGAGCTAGAATTGAAACACAAGTCTCTTTCTAAAATGTACTTGTAGCAACATTCCTCATTCCTGTGGCCATACATGCTCCTGTAACTTTTGTGATATTATTAAAATTTTAAATATTCAAGAGTTTTTCATATTTTTAGACTTTGCTACTGTGGGTAGTTCCAAAGGGAAATGATGACTCCTAGAATGTGCTTACCTTTTATATCTTTGTGACCTTTATGGTTGGAAAAAAAACTTACTTGTTTAATAATTATTCCTGAATGCTTTCTTTCCTCTAGATCCTACAGCACTTCACTACCTGGAAGGTCTCTAAAGAAGCTATGTGGGGAGTGAAGTAGGAGGTGAGTGAGATTATATAATTCAGTTCATAGTTGACATAATTTCTCATTGTTCCTGCTGTTTGGGAGAGAAGGAACAAAGGAGAAGACATGTAGGGGTGTAGAAAATTTCAAGGTGCAGATATTAATGCTACAGTATAATTTTCCGTGGGTGTTTAGCCTGGTAATTAGAAAACTAAAGGAAGACATGCTAGTTTTCTTGAAATATTTGAAGAACTGTCATGTGGAAGAGGGATGTCCCAGAGGGCATACCTAGCATTAAGAGGTGAAAGTTATAGAAAGGAAAAGTTTTATTCAGTATAAGAAAGAACTTTCTAATAGTGCACAGTATTGGAACAGGCTGCATGAAGTCACAGGAAGTGTTCTTTCCAATGCTGAGTAGCTATGAATCCAGGGACCTTTGGAGGAGCAACTTTTGGATCAGATGTATCTGGGTTCAAATTCTGACTTTTTCACTTTTAGCTTTGTATTGTTATGGAAGTCAGTGAACCTACATAAGCTTTTGTTTTCTTACTGTGAAATTTGAAAAATTATCTTAATTGGATATTTATGTGAAATTAAATGAGAGAAGGTACATAAAACACATTGCAAATTGTCTAGTAGTCAGTCAGTAATAGCAAATACCATTTCATACATTACCTTAGTGTGCTTTTCATTGTTTATAGAAACCTATTACATCAAACTGATAATATTTTAATGTCATAATTTAAATTTCTAAGTATCTGATGTCAATCAAATGCAAATGTCTTTAAGACCTGAGAGGGTTTATTGAATCTAAAATTTTCTTCAGAGCCAACTTTGCCCATACTCCATGTAAAGAAAACCTGAGATATAAAACTTCTACTTGGCAAAATTTAAGCATAGGCAGATCTGTAGAAATATTTTCCTTTAAAATAACACATCAATTAAAAAAATAAGACTTGTAAACTAAATTAGCACTTTGTGATTATGAATTTATTGTTTTCAAGTTTTTTTATTAAAGAAAAATGGTTTTGGTATTATAATCCGCAGATAACATTTTCCTTTTTAATTGTCTAAAAAAGAATCTATAGTTTTGTTTTTCACAGCCCTGTTTAATTCTTGCATGTATGCGGGAAAGTTTATAAACTCTTACTTTAATTTAGAATTAAAAAAAAATTAAATAATGCAATCAAATTTTATACTTTGTGTTATAATGAAATGCTTAAGTTAAATTGGTTTAGGCAATAACAACTGTGTATTCAAATGTACTAATCAGACTTCATGTATGTGTTGATGTGTGTAAGGCTTCAGGATTGATCATGGCAAATATATGAAATGTACACATATTATACTGTCCATCCTGATGAATTGATGAAAGGCATGTATGTGAGAGTATTTGAATGTGTGTATGCATTTATCCTTACTTTCTGTGTTTGTCTAAATGATGAAAAGTTAAATCTATTTGTACTTCAAGAACCAATCCCTGAATAACCAATAGGAGTGTTTGTTTAAATTTTGCTGGTATATTAATTATTTCTGTTTCTATTGACTATGTTGGTCATATGAGTCATAAATTAGATTCTCAGGTTAATATGATTAAAAATATCAACTAATGAATATTTTCAATTGTTATTTTCTTCATTGTTTCCATAAATACTTCTTTGTTCTTATTAATTTTAAAAATTTGATGAAAATTTTAATATCAATATAAAATTTTCCTAAAATAAATAAAATAACAATATTCAATATTTAAAAATTCAAACAAATTAGTAATGATTTTTTAATAAATGTGGTTTATTCCAGGTGTGTGTGTGTGTGTGTGTGTGTGTACATGGGAGTGTGCACACACAAACACATAGCAGATGGAAGAAAATAACTATAGGATGTGACATGCAAATGAGATTGAGAAGTCAGTAGGATAAAAATTGGAATCACAAATGTCACAAAAACACTAGTCTCTAGTGATTTTCTGTAATATTGATGAGATCTCAGCATTTCCAGAAAACATTTGAAAGTGGTTGATAATGAATTTATTTTACACTAAAAAGACTGTGTGACTCAGTTGATATATGGTTGTAGATAAAAGCATGTACAGTTATGGTTTATATGCTGATGATTCACATAATGTGCTATCACAGGCTTTCCTTCGCCTTTTAGTAATCATTGAAAATGTGACTGTTTATGAATACATAATAATAAATCATAGGAATAGACTATTGTGTATGTATTCATTTATTGAACATTTAGATTGCTTTCTATTTTTCACTTATATTAACAGTGATACAGTGAAGATACATGTACTCAAATATTTTTATACATCTTATAATTTCCAGTAATTATATTCCTTATGCAGTTAGTAAATTAAAGCATATTAAAATATAAATTTTGTGATTCTCATTACTACAGTATTTTCTAAAACATCTGTGCCAATCTATACCCCTACTAGGAAGGTAAAATGAAAAAAAAATCTCTCTGAAGCCAGTAAGGAGAACAGTATAAATAGAAAAAAATCTATGGTACATTCAGACAGTAGCATTACCATATAGACTTTAAAATAAAAATGGTTTTGCCAAGACCGGTTTGGCTCAGTGGATAGAGCGTCAGCCTGCAGACTGAAAGGTCCCAGGTTCGATTCTGGTCGGGGGCATGTACCTTGGTTGCGGGCATATCTCCAGTGTGGGGCATGCAGGAGGCGGCTGATCGATGTCTCTCTCTCATCAATGTTTCTGACTTTCTATCCCTCTCCCTCTCTGTAAAAAATCAATAAAATATATTTAAAAAAATGGTTTGTATGTTAAAAAATAGCAAACATATTGGGAAAATTGTGGAAATTATTGGGGAATTTAAAAATAATTGGAATCTATGAGGCGAAACCAAATTTATATTCTAGAAATACAGTATCTCAAATGAAATCTATATTGGATATGTTTAACAGGAAACAGGATACAGCAGGAAACAAATGAGTAGAGAAGAAAATATGTCAATTTAAAATATGAAGCACAGGGCAAAAGTAATTTTTTAATAAAGCATAAGAAAAAATGTGGGTACAGTAAAAAGAAATATATGTATATATCCAGAAAGAGGAGATAAAATGAAACAGATGCAATATCTGAAGATATGA
Source organism: Lasiurus cinereus (assembly GCA_011751065.1). Taxonomy (NCBI): domain Eukaryota; kingdom Metazoa; phylum Chordata; class Mammalia; order Chiroptera; family Vespertilionidae; genus Lasiurus; species Lasiurus cinereus. Next base: position 6,736,284 of record JAAGEH010000015.1, read on the forward strand.
CATCTAAAATTGGATAGAAGGCTTCCACTCACAAATTCAGGAACCCGAGTGAATCCCAAGCAGAATAAATACAAATTAAACCACACATATATGATTCATAATCACATTTCTGAAAGGTAAAGCCAAAAAAAGAAATCTAAAAAGAAAAAAATAGGGAAAAAGAAGTATAAATTTGCTTTCAAATGAACAACAGTAATACTAACAGTTGGATTTTCTCCAAAGGCAAAGGAAGCCAGAAGGCAATTAAAAGGCATTGTTAAAATGTGTAAAGAAAACAAAATTCAAAAGGAAAAAAAATAGAAAAGCCTACCAACCTGTGACATTATCCCTGCCTTAGTCCCTTTGGGCTGCTTTACTAAAATACCTCACACTGAGTAGCTTATAAACACCAGAGATTTATTCCTCATACTTCTGGAGGCTGGGAAGTTAACGACAATGGTGCCAGCAAATTCAGTGTTTGATGAGAGTCCATTTCGTGGTTCATAGATGACATCTAATTTCTATGTCCTCACATGGTAGAGAGGCAGGCAAGTTCTCTGGGGCTTCATTTATAAGGACACTGATCTCATTCACGAGATTTCTCCCTCCTGACTTATTCATCTTCCAAAAGCCTCACTCACCTCCTATTACTATCATTGTAGAGGTTTGGGTTTCAAGCATATAAATTTTGGGAGAACACAAATATTCAGACTGTAGCAATCCACAATGAAAATAAAAATCACAAGTTAAATACATCAATTTCAAACAAAAAATGCTGAGAGAATTCATTAGAACTTTAAATAGAAATAAGTGAATTCTTCAAGCTGGTATTAATGATGGAAAAGATAACTACAGGAAAAAACAAAGAGAATCTGTACTGTTAATAGGTGAATAATTATAAAACATATTGTTAATATCCTATATAATAAGTAGCTAACATGCAAAAGGTTGTCACGTCCTCATGTTATCACACTTTCACACCATCATGCCATAACTGATCATACACTCAACACTGGGTAGAGAGGAATGGGGGGCAGCCAGGTTGTGGCTAGGAGAGGGACCAGCCACCCACCCTATGGTCCTGGGCACCAGCAGCTGGGACTAGGGCCCAGGAAAGGGATATGCCTGCACAGTCCCCTGCGGCTATGACCAGCCTGGGTGAAGCCAGCCTAGGTCCTAGGTGTCTGTGGCTGGGCAGAAGGAAGGAAGCCCAGGTCCTGGGTGCCTGCGACCAGCCAGAGGAGGGAATTCTGGTCCCCAGGTGCAAGGCTAGGCAGAGGTGGTTAGGGCAATCAGAAATCAGGGGAGCAGTTAGGGGCAATCAGGCAGGCAGGCAGAGGTGGTTAGGGGCAATCAGGCAGGCAGGCATGCAGGCGAGTGGTTAGGAGCCAGTGGTCCCAGATTTCGAGAAGCAGTTGATTATCCCCCAAGGGGTCCGGGATTGGAGAGGGTGCAGGCCAGGCTGAGGGATCCTGTTCCCTTCATGCACAAATTTCATGCACTGGGCCTCTAGTGATATAATAATAACTTGTTAGGTTTTTAACAAATTATATGTAAATATACAGCAAAGATTATACAAAGTATGGAAAGAAGGTGAATAGATCTATATATACTTTTATAAATCTTACATTTTTATGGAAATAATAAAAATATGAAAGAAATGATAATGTAATAGTTTAAGGATGCATACTAAAATATTAGGGTGCTAAAAAATTAATATTGAAATGAATAACAAAACCTAATCTAAGAGAAAAAATACATATATATGTATTTAAAAAGAAATAATGCAATACCATCTTACACCTGTCAGAATGGCAATCATCAACAAATCAACAAAGGACAAGTGTTGGCGAGGATGCGGAGAAAAAGGAACCCTTGTGCACTGTTGGTGGGAATGCAGACTGGTACAGCCACTGTGGAGAACAGTATGGAGTTTCCTCAAAAAACTAAAAATGGATCTCCCATTTGACCCTGTAATCCCACTCTTAGGAATTTATCCTAAGAAATTACAAACACCAATCAGAAAGGATTTGTGCACCCCTATGTTCATAGCAGCACAATTTACAATAGCTAAGATTTGGAAACAGCCTTGGTGCCTGTCAGCAGATGAGTGGATCAGAAAACTATGGTACATCTACACAATGGAATTCTATGCTGCCATTAAAAAGAAGGAATTCTTATTTGTAGCAACCTGGATGGAACTGGAGAGCCTTATGGTTAGTGAAATAAGCCAGTCAATGAAGGAGAAACACCACATGATCTCACTCATTTGTGGATAATAAAGAACATTATAAACTGATGAACAAAAGGATAGATACAAAGGCAGTAAAGCGTCAAACATACTGTCAAATTACAGCAGGAAGATTAAGGAGAGGTGGGGGAGATAAGAGATCAACCAAAGGACTTGTATGCATGCATATAAGCCTAACCAATGAACACAGGCATTGGGGGGTTGGGGTATGCCTGGGAGGGGTTGGGCAATGAGGAAATATGTATACATGTAATACAATAAAAAAAGAAATAAAATTACAAAAAAGATAAGAAATAACTAAAAATTAGAAAATTATTGATTAAAATTTCTTATATCTGTGATTTTTAATTATTTCATTTTTTTGAAATTATTGTAATGTTAATTAATAAAATTTATAGGTTTCAAGTATACAGTTTTTTTAAAATATATTTTATTGATTTTTTACAGAAAGAATGGTAGAGGGATAGAGAGTTAGAAACACTGATGAGAAAGCAACATCGATCAGCTGCCTCCTGCACACCTCCTACTGGGGATGTGCCCACAACCAAGGTACATGCCCATGGCCAGAATGGAATCTGGGATCCTTGATTCTGCAGGCCGACACTCCATCCACTGAGCCAAACTGGTTAGGGTTCAAGTGTACAATTTTATAAAAAATCATCTATAGATTGTAAGGTTTGTTCCACAAGTCAAGTATCCTTCCATCACTGTTTACCCCCCCTTTTCTAATCACCATATTTTTGTCTGTGTCTATGAGTTGTTGTGTTTTCTTTTTTTTTCCTTAATCCCTTCACCTTTCTCACCCAGCCTGCAAACGCTTCCCCTCTGACAGTAGGATGCCATCATTGTCCTGATACCAAAACCTGACAAAGAAATTACAATAGAAAACTATTGTACAAATGTGTACATTTTGCCAATTTTTCTAAATTTATGTTTTTACTTAATCTCATAAAAATTAAGAGAACTGATTTAAGAACTCATTGAGCTAGCTGGTTGTTGAGTGGTGACTCAGTAACCAAGAGACCATTGGTTCAATTCCAAGTCAGGGCACATGTCTGGGTTGTGGGCTTGATTCCCAGTAGAGGATGTGCAGAATGTAGCCAATCAATGATTCTTTCTCATCATTGATGTTGTGTGTTTTTTTTCTCTCTCCCTCTCCTTCTCAGCAGGAAAAAAAAATAATAATAATAAGTCTTTGTTTAAGGAGTAGCTTCCAGTTAGAAAATTAATGTTGATTTCTGGCTTCAGGTCAGAATCCTATATAATAAAGAGGTAATATGCAAATTAACCCTCACAAATGGCTGCCAATGACCAGGCCAGTAGGGGGGTTAGTGAAGAATGACCAAACAACTGAACAAACAGACTGTGTGGGGTGACCAGGCTGGTGGAGGAGCTGTGAGGAGTGAGCATGTCAGCTGGGAGGCAGTTAGGGCAACCAGGCTGGAAGGGGGGGCAGTTGGGAGCGACAAGGCCAACAGGAAGGGTAGTTAAGAGTGACCAGGCTGGCAGAGGAGGGCAGTTGGGGGCAACCAGGATGGCAGGAGGGGGCAGTAAGAGGTGAGTAGGCCAGCAGGGGTGGGGGAAGTTAGGAGCAACTAGACCAGCAGGGAGAGGGCAGTTGGGGCCTACCTGTCCAGCACAAAGAGGCAATGACCCTGGGGATCAGGCCTAAACTGGCAGTCAGACATCCACTGAGGGGTCCTGGATTTAGAGGGTGTAGGCTGGGCTGAGGGGACCTTTCCATGCATGAATTTAATTCAGTGGGCCTCTAGTATTTAAATAAAGTCAGGATATTAACTTTAATTAGGAAATACCCTTCTGTCTTAGAATCACATAGTTTCTTAAAAAAATCAAAAATCAATTATGCATACTACTGTCATAATAAATGATATAACCTATTGACTCTGGAATTTGAGTTCTGGATAGATCTGTTTTATAAATAAATATAATACTATTGCTTAATACATTTTTAGAGTGTGAAAAGAGCACTTAATTTTCACCTGTAATAGAGACACTGACAGATGGGAGTATGAAAAGACTAATTTTATTTTTTTAATTTCCTTTTAAAAATTTATGTTTATTGTTGGCACTATTACAGATGTCTCCATTTACCACCCCCACCTTTGACCACCTCCTCCCAACACTTGCCTCCCCTCCCTCTGGCCCTCACTACACTTTTGTCATTGGGTTATGCATATATGTTCTTTAGCTAATCTCTATATATTGCTTTGGGTAATATGACCATTTTAACTATGATGCTGTTTTTAAATCCATAAACATGGGATATTAATTTTTCCATTTTGTTTTGTCTTTCTAAATCTCTTTTATTAATGCTTTGTCATTTTCAGTATATGGGTCTTTCATGTTCTTTGTTAAGTTTATTCCTAGATACTTTATTCTTTTGGTTGGAATTACAAAAGGAATTTTTTCTTTCATTTATTTTTCTGAAGATTTTTTTGCTAGCATACAGGAAGACAATTGGTTTCTGTACATTGATTATTTATCCTGCAACTTTACTGTATTTGTTTATTGTTTCAAATAGTTTTGGGGCAAAATCTTCAGGAATTTTTATATACAGAATCTTGTTGTCTGCAAAAATTAAAGTTCGTTTTCCTCATTAACAATTTAGATGCCTTTTATTTATTGATCTTGCCTTATTGCTTTGGCTAGTATTTTCAGAACTATCCTATATAATTAAAGGGTAATACGCAAATTGACTATTATGGCAGAAAGACCAGGAACCATAAGTCTCTATGAAGTGACTGACCACCAGGGGGGAAGATGCTCAACACAGGAGCTGCCCCTGGTGGTCAGTGCAATCCCACAGGGTGAGTTATGCTCAGCCACAAGCTGGACTAAAGACTGTGAGTGCAGCAGCAGTGGTGGGAGCCACGCCCAACTCCTCAGCATCCTAAGGATCTTTGACTGCGACTTAAACTGATCCTAGTCGATCAGGCCTAAGCTGAAAGATGAACATCCCCCAAGGGGTCCCGGATTGCAAGAGGGGACAGGCCGGCCTGAGGGACATCTCCATGATTTTTCGTGCACTGGGACTTTAGTGTGGTGAGAATAGACATCCCTGTCTTGTTCTTGATCTCAGAGGAAAAGCTTTCAGTTTTTCACCATAGAGTATGATATTAGCTGAGGGTTTATCATAGATAGCCTTTATCATATTGAAATACTTTCCTTCTATTTCTATTTTATTGAGTGTTTTTATCATAAATCTATATTGTATTTCATCAAATGCCTTTTTTGCATCTATTGATAAGATAATATGATTTTTATCCTTTCTTTTGTTAATGTGGTATATTACATTGATTAATATGCCTACGTTGAACCATCTTTGTGCCCCTGAAATAAACCCCACTTGATCATGATGTAATATTTTTTTTATCTACTGTTATATTCAGTTTACTAGTCTTTTGTTTAATATTTTAGCATCTGTATTCATCAGAGATATTGGTCTGTAGTTTACTTTTTTTGTGTGTTTGCCAGAATTTGTTAGAAGGTATTGCCTCTTCTTAAATTTTTAGAAGACTTTGGGGGCAGGTTTTGTTTTTTCCCCCAAAAAATATATATATTTTTATTGATTTCAGAGAGGAAGAGAGAGAGAGAAACATCAATGATGAGAGATAATCACTGATTAGCTGTCTCCTGCACACCTTGGGGGTAACCGACCAGATATCGAACCCTGATATCTGGGTCATAGGTTGATGTTTAACCACTGAGCCATGCTGGCTGGGCAGAGAAGGATAGGTTTTAAATCTTCTTTGGACATTTTGTAGAATTCACTGGTGAAGCCATCTGGTCCTGTTTTTATTTCTGGAGAGGTTTTTGTTTCTTTTGTGTTGTTTTTTTAAAAATATATTTTTATTGATTTCAGAGAGTAAGGGAGAAGGAGAGAGATATTGAAACATCAATGATGAGAGAAAATAATTGACTGCCTCCTGCACACCCCCTACCAGGAATTGAGTCCAGAATCTTGGCATGTGCCTTTGACCAGAATCAAACCCAGGGCCCTTCAATCCACAGGCTGAAGTTCTATCCACTGAGCCAAACCAATTAGGGCTTTTGGGAGATTTTTTATGGTTGTTTCAATTTCCTCACTATTGATTTATCCATTCAAATTTTCCATTTCTTCATGATTTAGTCTAGGAAGATTATATATTTCTAGGAACTTATCCATTTCTTCTAGATTATTGAATTTAGTGGCATATGGTCTTTTATAATATTCTAGTATGATCCTTTATATATCTATGATGTCTGTTGTGAATTTTCCTCTCTCATTTCTGATTTTGTTTATATGGGTCTTTTCCCTTTTTTCTTAGTGAGTCTAGCCAGGGGTTTGTCAATTTTATTAATCTTTTCAAAGAACCAGCTCTTTGTTTTATTTTTTGTTTTGTTTTGTCCTTTTATTTTCTATTTCATTCAATTCTGCTCTAATTTTTATTATTTCCTTTCTTCTTCTGACTTTGGGATGCTTTTGTTATTCCTTTTATAATTCTTTAAGATGTGATGTTGGATTGTTTACTTGGGATTTCTCTTGTTTCTTGAGATACACCTATAATTATATAAACTTCTTTATTATTACTGCTTTTGCTGCATCTCAGAGATTTTGATGCGTTGTATTGTCATTCTAATTTGTCTATATATATCTTTTTATTTAATCCTTTATTACTTCTTTGACTCAGTAATTTAATCTCCAGGTATTTGTGGGTTTCTTTACTTTTTACTGCAATTGATTTCTAATTTTAAGGCATCATGGTGGAGAATATGTTTGATATAATTTCATTCTTCTTGAATTTGTCGATGTTAGATTTGTGACCCAACATATGGTTTATACTTGAAAATGTTCCATGTGCACTTGGAAATAATGTATAATCTGATGTTCTGTAAATGTCAATTATGTCCATTTGGTCTAGTGTTTCATTTAAGGCTGATATTTCTTATTGATTTTTCATCCAGTTGATCTGTTCAGACTGTCAATAGAGTATTTACAGTTCCTCCCTTTAGTTAATGTAAGTAGTCATTTTATACTAGAGGCTTAGTGCATGGATTTGTGTACTGGAGGGGTCCATTGGCATGGCCTGCAGGTATCAGGCCAAAACTGGCTTTCTGACATCCCATGAGGGGTCCTAGCTTATGAGAGGATGGTTCTTAGGTGATGTACCCTGGAATCATGCTCCCTCCTCTCTTCTCCCAATATTATGTCACTTTCTCTCTGTATCTGTCTTACTTCTTTCATCTCAGTTTGGAGATAACTGACAACTTGTGGGCATTTAGCTGCAAAATGTAATTATTTATCAAATAGGATTTACTAAGCCTGAAATCTATTTGGCCTAGGACAGGACCAGCTCAAAGTAAGGCTTCCGCCTAGGCCCTCTGCCCAGGCAGAGTCCTGTGGTGGTGGGAACCTCCTTCTTCCCACCCAAGCTGCTCTTTTCTTCCTTCCCTCCCCAGAGGTTGCCCATCGGCACTACTGTTCCCCTGGAAGGAGGGAAGCCTTGGCCGGTTTCCCAGGTGAGAGTGGGAGCAGGAAATTCGCTGTCTTCACTGGAAATCGATATTAAGCTGATGGGCCTGCGCCAGTAGACATCAGGGCTGCAGCCAGTAGGTCCTGTACATTTCATCATTTAGCTAATCGAGTAGAAAAGTTTCTGTAAGGGCCAGACCCACGACCTCTGCAATGGGCTAGAGGCCCGGTGGGGAGCCACACCCGAAGTGGAGAGCCAATAGGTTAGAGGCCAGATGAACAGGGAGCCAATGGGCTAGAGGCCTGTTGCATGGATTCATGCACTGATGGGTCCCTTCGCCTGGCCTGTGGGGATTGATCCAAAACTGGCTCTCTGACATCTCCCAAGGAGTCCTGGATTGCAATAGGGCGGATCTTGGGTGACACACCCCAGAATCAGGCTCCCTCCTCTCTGGTTCAGGGTGCATCACGAAGAACCACAGCTACAAAATCACTGCAGCTTCGCAGCTCCTGTGTTGAATGTCTTCCCCCTGGTGGTAAGTGTGCATGATAGCTGCTAGTTGGCCAGTTGGCAGGTCATTAGGCATATATATATATATATTGGTGTTCCCTGGTTGGGTGCATATCTACACTAATAAAGGAGAAACATGCAAATTGACCATCCTTCCACTATACCCACCAGCCAATCAGAATGAGTATGCAAATTAACTCAACAGATATGGTGGTTAATTTGCATACGCAGGCACAGAGTGAAGACTGAAGACAGCATAGAAGGAAGCCAAGTGCTGCCGAAGGGAGCGAAGCTGAGGAGAAGGGAGTGAGGCAGCGGAGACAGAAGGGAAGCCTGCTTCAGTGGGCTTTTCTCTCTTTTCTGCTTCACTCCAGCCACAAGAAGCCCTATTATTGCAGGAATAGGCCCAAGGAAGCCCAATTCTTTCAGGAATCTTCCTACAATGGGCCTCTAACATGAGTATAGTAAGGAATATTGTTTTCTTGATTTAGTGTCCCCTTTATCATTATAAAGTGCCCATCTTTGTCTCTTGTTATCTTTATTATCTTGAAATCTATTTTGTCAGATATAAGTATGGTTACACCTGCTTTTCTGTGGATGTTATTTGCTTGGAGAATCACTTTCCACCCTTTTATTTGAATCTACCTTTGTCTTTGCAGCTTACCATAGATGTATCTCTTGTATGCAGCATATGGTTGGGTTTTGTATTTTTATCTACTCTTTCCTCTGTGCCTCTTTACTGGTGAATTCAGACCACTTACACTTAGGGTATAGAGAGAATTTTAAAAGCAAATCATGGATAACGAATTGTTTTAACCTCTAAATATACTGAGATACAGAGTATGACATTTTGAGCTATAAAACTCATTCTGTTATCTAAAGTTGAAAGATGTTATTTGAAGCAGATTGAGCCAGTGGTTTGAAACAATTTTTAAGAAGATATGTCCAGGTAGTTCAGCTCAAGTAAAGAAAAAAAACACACAAATATTGCATGGGTCACTGTTAATTATATAACTGGTTTTCAGTAGCCATGCAGACTGATTTCATCTCTTAAGTGATACAGTTTTTTGCATGTCAGCATGATGTAATCAAGATTTATTTTTCTCCTCAGATTGACAATATGTTAGATTATCAATTTTCAGCTTGGTGCATTTTGAAGAGTACATTACAGAAAATTTAGTCAACTATATATTTCTATTAGCTCTTCTACTTGTACAAAGATATTGCCAATGTAAATCCAGTTTAATTAGATTTTTCTCAAATTTATCCTTAAGGGTCACCATGCCTAAAATGTAAGAACTGTATGAAAGTCAAATGAAAAGGTTTGAAATTCATAACTTAAAAATATTAAGTTCTTATCAAATTATAAGAATGGAAGTAGGCATTGCCTTATAATTCACACCACTAAAAAAATGCACCAACTTAAAATTTTATTTTTGTATAAATATAATTGGGATCTTAGTATTTCAAAACCAAAGTATAATGACTTTTATTATTTACTTATCTTTGATTAATCCTCACAAGAGGATATTTTTCCTGTTGATTTTTAGAGAAAGTGGAAGGGAGGGAGGGAGCGGGAGAGGTAAAGAAGGAGATAAAGAAATATCGAAGTAAGAGGTTCACATAGATTGGTTGCCTCCCGCATGCACCCAGACTGGGGCAAGAGATCCAACATGCAACTCAGGTACATACCCTTCATCAGGAATTGAACCTATGACTCTTAGAGTCACAGGCCAACACTATAACTAACCACTGGAAACAGCAGCCAAGGCTGATGTGTTTTAAATGAATACATTTTCTTTATTTTAATTTATAGCTATGAAATCTCTTGGATATTTTGTCACATATCATAGTGCAAGTGGATATATAAAGATGCCACAAAGCAGACTAAAGTTATTCAGTGCTTAGATGTTAAGCTGATTTTACCTTAGGAATTCAATAATTCCTTTTAGTCTCTAAGTCTCTTATATTTCCTTCATGAAGAAGCTTAATACTTGACTTTTCAAAGGATGAAGCAATAATTTGGAATGTGATGTTAAAAAAGTATCGATCAAACTCTATATTTCATTCAAATCCTATGTTTACTTTGGAGATTAGAAATAGATGACTTTATATTATTTGAAAATATTTTCATGGGTTCAAAAAATGAACATCTGGTTAGAAATATCCTAAAGAAAGGAATACAGTAAATATATAGATACATATTTCTTTTAAATTCTTTACCTTAAGGTCAGATGGAAGGTATTTTGGCTGGGATATGTGAAGATGCCCCATAATGAGCAAATGTGCGTAAGTCAAAAATGTCAAGAATAGACATACTACTGGAAAGCAATAGTATGTCTACTATCATTAAAATATATTATGAATTTCCATATTTTATAACTAACCATATTTTCATGATGCCCCAAAGGAGATTTAGATAGCATTGGGGAAAGATATGGTTTGGTGAAATATGTTTCTAAGATTCTTTTCAGGCTGAGTATCCAACCATAATGCTAGGGATAATATCCTATCCTGCTCAAATCATCAGTTGTTACTTTGAGAGATCATCTAGAAATTAGAAAGAAGCATAAAAAGTGATGTTTTTCAATAGCCATAATTTATAAATCTGTGGTTAGGTGGGGACTTTTAAATAACAATTCATATAATCACATCAATGTTATAGATGATCTGGATTATCCATGTATCCAGTACAAAATTATGCCATACAACATCTCCGACAGATTGATGTTCACAAAATCAGATTAAACACGTCAACTTAAATGATACAAAGCAACATGTTTTAAGGCTCTACTTGGAGGATCTAAAAGGGAGTGAGAAGTATGGAACAAAGTACATACGTCATCTGAGCTAAACATAAAAGCTGTCTTCTTATACCTTCCAATCCATTAATATGTGATAACAAAAGAACTGGCAGGAAATAGTGAGAGATCCCCCCCAGCCCCAGGACCTCTGTTAGCAGGAATACTATTTCCTTAAACCACAAGAATGCAAATAGACTGTGAACATGCAGTCAATGCAATGAAAATAGTATCATAACACTCAACTGTTAACAGACTTTAAAATGCCTGCAGATGTTTAGTTTATTTCCTTTTGTCAAATTAACCTGCATATCTAGCTCTTACAAATATGAATTAATGATGATCACTGCCCTTCTATAAGAAGTTAAAGGGAAAAACAATCTGATATTTTATTCTCTTTCTCCAAGTAGTTATATAATTTAAATGAAATACTATAATTTTGTGCTGAGAAGTTTCGCAGTCTGACCCAAACGTGTCACATTGTACTTTAATTGTAATGTTGTTCACTAGTATGAGTATGAGATTGACTTACTGCAAGAGCTATGTATTTCAATTGCATGGACTTCTACTTATTCAAAATGTACCTTATGCATTCATTCTCATTATAAAAATTTAATAGACATCTAGTTAAATACATTATTCAATGAAATTAATTGTGTGAATTAATATGGAAAAATGAATATCCAAGGGTAAAGCATTCTACTGCTAAAAAAAAATGAAGAACTGAATTCATAGGTAATTATGATTTTATCGAAAGAAGCCTTCACCTGTAAATTTAGTCACAAGCATTTATTTCTTTTGATTGAAGCTTTCTTAGGACTATGTCGGTAAGTTGTGAAAAACTAATTTTATCAATTTAATCAGACATAGCAATTGGTTTATTAAGCCTATCAGATAATGTCTTTTGGAATCACATAAATGAAACAAAATATCAGTTGAAATTGACAATAATAAGTTTATATATATATATATATATGATTGATTTTTTTACAGAGAGGAAGGGAGAGGGATAGTTAGAAACATCAATCAGCCACCTCCTGCACCCCCCCCCTGGAAATGTGCCCGCAACTAAGTAAGGTACATGCCCTTGACCGAAATCAAACCTGGAAACTTTCAGTCCACAGGCTGACACTCTATCCACTGAGCCAAACCGGTTTTGGCAATAATAAGTTCTTATAAAGAGAAAGCCTAAATTGGACTTTGTTATGCCCCGCAGAAATCATGATTAATAAGTGGGTAACACTTGTGGTGTGTGTGTATGTGTGTGTGAGTGTATGTGTGTGTGTGTATTTGGCTTTGCTGTGGCATAACCTCCTTAGTAATGATCATCATTATTATATTTATTCATTTAAGGCAGTGAAATAAAAAATATCTAATTAATAGTTTAATAATTCACTAAAGGAACTAAAATTAAAATAAAAGAATATCTGTTTAATAGGGTTGTGGTGAAGATTAAATGAGTTAATATATGCAAAGTACTTGGAAGAGATTTTAGCACACAGTAAAAAGTCATTACTGTTACTTATTCCCATTTAGTTAATAAATATCAAATGCTTATTATAGAGCAGGTGCTGTGCTAGCCTTGGGGATAAATGTTGAAAATGCTGTCGTGGTTTCTGTTTTTATGGAGTTTACAACTTTATGGGGGATCCAGATATTGATCATATATTGGGGTCATTTATATAATGTAAAATTGTAACTGTGTTAAATGCTGTGAAGGACAGTTACTAGTACATGGTACCATAGGTATTTATTATGAGGAAAAAGTAGTGAAATAGTATTCTGAGCTAATTTATTGAATTTTGTGAAATTTGATTGTAATAATAATAATCATTTTATATAATAATCATCTTTTTTTAATCATGCCAAGGGTGAGGAATTTATTTCATTAATTCTCTTCTATTTCTATGAACAAGCAAACAAATATTTACTTAGTAAATACTATATTACAGCACTATTCTACATGTGATGGAAAATGTACAAATCGCTAAGACATGTGTTTTTTTTATCTCCTTAGAGCTCAAAATTCTCATGGGAGAGGGATGTTTTTATACACAACAGTCCTAACATAGGCTTAATATGAAAAATGTTATATCTCTTCACTCTCTTCAACTACTTTATGACTGCTTAAAGAAGAGGCTGGAACATAATGTACACTCAATTGGTTTTATTATTATTGATGTTATTATCATTGAGCAAGATATAAGAGGAACTGATATTGGAGAAATATAACAGGTTCAATTTATAGAAATATTTGAGTGCTGATCAAAATCCTCACTTCTCGCTACTGTTGACACTCCAACCCTGATCTATTAGCTCTTATTTATTCATAATTTCTCACCTGGATTGTTGTAGTAGTCTCCTCACTTCCTCGTGCCTCTTTCTTTTCCCTCTTACATTCTGAAAAAAACATAATTATCCTTAAAAGTTAAGATATATCATGTGATACCTCTGATAAAAATCTCCATAATCTTCAAATTTAAATAAAAGTAAAAGCCACACAATGAAAAAGAAATAACTCTTTACATTTGCAACAGAATGGATCGACCTGGAGAGTATTATGCTAAGCATAATAAGCCAGTCAGAGAAAGATAAATATCACATGATCTCACTCATATGTGGAATCTAATGAACACAAACTGATAAACAAAAATAGAACCAGAGACAGAAGCATCAACAGACTGTTGAACCTCAGAAGGAAGGCAGGGGAGGGTGGGTAGGAAGAGATCAATCTAAGAACTTGTATGCATATATGTACAACCCATGGACATAGACAATGTGGTGGTGAGGGTCAGGAACGAGCTGGAAGATATTAATGGGGGAGAAAGGCGGGCCTATGTAATACTTTCAAAAATAAATAAATAAATAAATAAATAAATAAATAAATAAATAAGCCACAAAATGTTATACCTTGGCATAAAATGCCATAAAATATGTGTTTCCACTATTTCTATGATTTCATCTTTTACCCTTCTTTTCTTCACTTTTCTCTAGTTGCAAAGGTCCATTTGCTATTCCTTAGACATAGCATACATGTTCCCATTTTAAGACCTTTTCTTTTACTATCCCACATCTCTAGAAGACTCTTTCCCCACCATCAGAATAGCCAAATATCTCATTTTTTAGGTCTCTCTGAAAATCTTTCCTTATGATATCCTACCCTACCCTGCACTACTCTCATTTCCCTCATCTCATCTGATCTCATCTCGTCTTAGTAGGATGACCAGCTGGTGTCACAGAAGTGCTTGGTGGTGTAGGAAAATAACATATATCTGACCCTCCAACAAATAATAGATTTCAGTTGCAGAAGATAAAATAATGAATAAGCAACCCCTGCCCTCAAAGAGCTCATTTTATGTACTATCTACTTCACACTTACTGCCAAAAAATAACTATAATTATAGTATATTTGGAAATAATAGGAGGTGGCATTGTTCATTTCCACCATTCCACTTTCCCCACTCATACTTTATTTTTTCTTCTAATTAATTGCTATCAGATTTTCCTTCTTTCTTATACTGTCAGAAAAATAGAAATTTACTGATTAAGGATCTTTGAGAAAATTCTTTTGAGTGTGGGACACACTGAAGAAAAAAACCTAAATTCTGCTGATAACTTGATTTGAAATATTATTGGAAATATTCCCAGATGTGATAAAATGTATCGAAGACTGTGCTTTACAAAGTTATGATGGTGTAGATAACTTGGAAGCATTTTACAAGAGAAAATAATAATTAATGGGAAGCAACATTTGGCATTAGCAAAAATATTAAAGGGAGTTTAAAGTCATTCCTGGGCCAAATACATTATTTTATTTGCAGGTAATTGCATGATTTTAAATGTCATTCATTGGCAAATATGGATCTCCTTTCAAGTAAACTGAAACTAAAGAAGCAGAGTAGTTGTTTATCATGTGTTTCAAAGACTTAATAGGAATTCATGAGACAAAATTAACATCAAAATAAAATGTGGGCCAAAATTTTTTGACAGTGGTTTAACAATATAATTATCTACATGGATTTGCTTTCTCCAAACAAATATCCAACTCTTGTCCAAGGAAACATCATCTCAGGCCTAGATCATTAAACCTCCTAAATGCTATCCCTATTTCTTCTTTTGTCATATTTCACAGTTTATTTTCAATACTGCAGTCCAAATAATCCTGCTAAAATACAGGTTAGAAAATGGCTTCTTCTGTTGAAAAATTTCAATATTTCCCCATTTCCCTAGTTCTTTTTTCCAGCTTTGACCATCTTCTCTCTCTCTCTCTCTCTCTCTCTCTCTCTCTCTCTCTCTTTTGGTTAACATTCTAAGCATGTTTCTACCTCAGAGCTTTTGCACTGGCCTAGAATAATACTTTCTTCTTGATTTCCTCAGAATTTGTTTTCTTACCAAGTTCTCATCTTTATTTAGATGCCACCTTTCATTGAGGCTTTCATTGCCGGCCTCTCTACTTTAAATTACCTCTCCCTCACTCATCAATCGTTCCAACTTTATTTTCATCTAATACACTTTATATTGTATTTATGTTCCATATGCCCTAATACAATGTAAGCTTTATGTGTATGCAGGCTCCATACTTTGGCACTTAGAAAAGTGAATGACGTTTAGTAGACACTTCAATTTCTGTTGAACAAATAAATCTCTCTAGGCTTCTCCAGTTGTACTATTCTGAGAGCTAATATTATTGTACATGATCTCCTTGTTGATGGAATCAATCTATTCTATATGATTTTAAGTTCATTATCCAATGGTATAATAAATGTTTAACATCTAGTTTTCTGTGGGAGAGGATGCCCTGAATGTAGTATTTGCTGAATTCCATGATGAATAAACATCTACCATGGACATGGAGTTGGGATGAAATGCACACAGTTGCCTCTCATGAGCTTATAGGAGCCATCGGTAGCACATATTGGAATAATACATTTGATATACTCGATCACGAGAGGATACAGATATAATTATGGGCACTTTTCATATGAGGAAACTACTACATAGTGAGGTTAAGCATGTCCCTAAAGGTCACAGAGCTACTAAGTGATCAAATTTAGAAATGTCTGAAAATTGACTCCAGAGCCTCTGCTCAGAGAAATTAAGCTATACTGCAGGCCTTAGAGAAATTACCTAAACAAACTTAAAGTATTAAAATGAGGAAAATTATAACTACCTGGTGATATAACCATTCTTTAAGTGTCAACCAAGAAACTATATTTTTTTTTTGAAAAAAACTTGGAATCTTTAAAAGATATTTCAGTTTCCCAATTAGAGGGCCAAGGCTCTATGCGCTGTTAGGCTTCTTTTTAGACCACTTAAAATTCTTCAATTGAGAGCAACTTCAGTGGGTTGGCTGTAAATAGTTACTCTCCTTAGCAGCAATTTGAATTACATTGATAGTAAATGTAGGAAGGAGAAATCGATTTTAAAAGTAATTACATTTTTTTCAATGACAGTTTACATTCAATACTAGAGAACTGGCACACAAAATTTTTGCATGGGGGGAGGTCTTCTCAGTCCAGCCTGCACCCTCTCCAATCTGGGACCCCTTAGGGGATGTCCGACTGCTGGTTTAGGCCTGATCCCAGGGACAGCCCTCTCACAATCCTGGACTGCGGGCTCTAAATGCTCACCTGCCTGCCTACCTAGTCACCCTTCACTTCCTCAGCATGCTGGCCTGTTTGCCCCTACTTGCCCCCCATGCCAACCTGGTCACCCTTTACTGACCCCCTTCTGGTCTGGTTGCCCCCAAGTGTACCCCCTTCTGCTTAGTTGCTCCTCACTGCCCCCCTCACCAGCCTAATCACTCTCAACTGCCTCCTCTGCTGGCTCGGTCACTCATAATTGCACTGCCCCCACAGGCCTGGTCGCCCCTAAGTGCCCACCCAGCTGGCCTGATCGCCTCTTACTGCACCCCCTGCCAGCCTTATTACCTCCAACTGACCCCTGCTGTCCTGGTTGCCCCACACAGCTTGCTGTTCCGTTGTTTAGTCATCCCCTCCTAAACCCCCTGCTGGCCTGGTCTCCCCACACAACCTGCTTGTTCAGTCATTTGGTTGTCTCTTATTAACCGCCCCCCTGCCAGCCTTGTCATAGGCAGCCATCTTGTAAGGGTATGTTGGTCAATTTGCATATCACCTCTTTATTATATAGGTTTACTTTGTATTTGTTTCAGGTGTATTGCACAGTGGTTAGACAATCATGTTCTTTACAAACAACCCTCTGATTTTCTACTACCATACATAGTTATTGCAATGTTATTGACTGTATCTACAATGTTATACTTACATCCCTATGACTATTTTGTAACTACCAATCTGTACTTCTTAATCCCTTCATTATTTTCATCCAATCCCCAAACTCCCCTCTCTTCTGGCAATCACTAGTCTGTTCTCTATATCTATGAGTTTTGTTTGTTCATTTATACTGTTTTTTAGATTCCACATATAAGTGAGATCATACAATTTTTGTCTTTCTCTGACTCACTTATTTCACTTGCCTCTAGGTCCATCCATGCTGAAGATAAGACATTTTTGTGTTTTCTAAGTTTTCTCTTGGTTTATTTTAGTGTAATTTCTTGGTGAAATCAGAATCTTACTGAACTGGCAATAAAAAATTCTTATTTTTTATTTTCACAAAGATAAGATACCTAGTGGAATATCTTTCTTTCTATTTTTCAATGGTACAAGATTTCTGAGTTATATTCACAAAGATAAGATATCTAGTGGAGTGAATTCCCATTTTCCACTGGTGCAATATTCCTGAGTTATAAGGCAATAATTCTGTTAGGTACTAAATGGTTTTCACATTGAGTAGTCATTACAATTAGCCACCAAATAAATTATTCTCATTAGAAAGCAGTCTTTTTTTTAATTACTATTAATTTAACCTGTTTGGAAGTCCTTATTAAGAATTCATCTAGTAAAATCATGACAGTTATATAGATTTAGATAAACTTGTTGTACTGACTCAAAAGCTGAAAATAATTTTTGTTTATTAGACAAGATTAATTAAAATATAAATTTAGTACAGTATGACCTCCATTCTTACATCATGAAACATTGAGTAACAATGCCTATTTACTATGCATATTGTATATGAAACAATGTATTTATAATAACCACTCACCAAATTGGCTAAATCTAAACAAATAAAAGTCAGCATTGAACAATTTAGCAAAAGTCTATTACATTATTTTAGATATTGACCTTTGGTGATTGAAAAAAAGCATTTTGAGAAAGAATTGGAGTTACAAATTTTATTTTTAGAGGAGTATGTACTTCTGGACACCATCTGGTCAAGCCATGGCATTTAAAATGAAACAATGTTCGGAATATTGAAATCAACTCATGAACCGACATTGAAGAATATGGAATTATAACTTATAGAAGTGGTATAATTTTGACTATAGTATATTGCTGTTATAAAAAATGCAAGATGTTTTTTAGAGGTACTTGGTCTAGAAGGCCAGCTATAACAAACATACTTGAATTTACTTTTTTAAAAAATATATAATTTTATTGATCTCACAAAGGAAGGGAAAGAAAAAAAAAGATAGAAACATCAATCATGAGAGAGAATTCATGATTGACTGTTTCCTGCACAGCCCACACTGGGGATCGAGCCTATAACCCAGGCATGTGCCCTTACCAGAATTGAACCATGACCTCCTGGTTCATAGGTTGATGCTCAATCCCTGTACCATATCAGCCAGGCTGAATTAAATTTTAAAAATGTATTTATGATCCCATATCAGATCTACTGGGTCAATATACATGTACATAAGCAAGTTTCTTCAAACCTGAGATTCAAGGATTTGATGGTGCTGCTATTTAAAACAATTAAGTCATTTTTTACATGATTAGTTAATATTATTCAGTGTCATTTGGAATATATATGTAAATGTATGTGCATATAATAGAATTAGGGCAACCTAATAATAGTGAAGT
This sequence comes from Lasiurus cinereus, assembly GCA_011751065.1. NCBI lineage: Eukaryota > Metazoa > Chordata > Mammalia > Chiroptera > Vespertilionidae > Lasiurus > Lasiurus cinereus. Next base: position 6,755,245 of record JAAGEH010000015.1, read on the forward strand.
AGTTTTTTAGAAGCAAAATGTTACAGAAAAAGACATTACTTGTACATTAAAAACATGGATGCCATAGAGAAATGTTAAAAGAAACAAAATATCAGACAGGCATGGAAAACTCATTTTTGCTTAAAAAGCATTGTAAAAAGCTGATGATATGCTATCTTTACAAATTAATTCAAGTCTGAACTGTAATCCAAATTTTCAGTAACTCTCATGACTTTGATGTATATTTTAGTGAACTTTGCTTAAATAACAGATCAATGTTTATGAAAAATATCTTCAGAGTTTTAGATATCTTGTCTTTTGGTAATTTTTGTTTATATGTTTTGCTTACATTCTAAGTGTGATAGGATTTATAGCCTCTCACCAAATACCCATCTGCTCTTTGGGCCAATCACATTTAGGGGCCACACCAATCCAGAAAATTAGTAATATAAAAAACTAGAGGTTCAGTGCACAAAATTCATGCATGGGATGGAGAAGGTCTTTCAGCCCAGCCTGCACCCTCTCGTAGTCTGTGACCCTGGGGGAAGAGGGCCTAAGCTGGCAATTAGACATCCCTTTCATAGTCTGGGAGCCCTTTCTCCTTACTGCCCACCTGCTCACTCTTCATTAGTGCTGCCATGGAGGTGGGAGAGGCTCCCGCTGCTGCCACTGTGCTCACCAGCTGTAAGCTCAACTTCTGGTTGAGTGGCACTCCCCCTGTGGGAGCTCACTGGCCACCAGAGGGCAGCTTCTGTGTTAAGCATTTCCCCCCTCCTTGTCAGTGCATGTCATAGCAGCCAGCCATTCTGCCATTTGGTTGATGTGCATATTGGGCTTTTATTATATAGGACTAGATGGCTGGTGCATGAAATTCGTAAATGGGAGTTGAATACCTCAGTCCAGGCTGCACCCTCTTTAATCTGGGATCCCTCTCACAGTCCAGGACTACTGGCTCCCAACTGCTAGTCTGCCTGATTGCCCCTAACCACTTCTGAGTGCCAGCCTGATCACCCCCTAACCATTCCCCTGCTAGCCTGATTGACACCTAACTGCCCCCCCTGCCAGTCTGATTACCCCTAACTGCTCTCCCCTGCTGGCCTGGTCCCACCAACTGTCCTCCCCTGCAGATCTGATCCCCCCTATTTACCCCCCCCCCGCTAGCCTGGTCATCCCCTACTGTCCCCCGTTGCCAGCCTGATCACCCCTAATTGCTCTCCCCTGCAGGCCTGGTCACCCACAACTGCTCTCTCCTGCAGGCCTGGTCCCTCTCAATTTCCTTCCCCCACTGGTGTGATTACCCACAACTGCCCTCCCCTGCTGGCCATCTTGTGGTAGCCATCTTGTGTGCACATGAGTGTATCTATCTTTGACTACATGGGGGCGGCCATCTTGTGTGTAGGAGTGATGGTCAATTTGCATATTACCTATTTATTATATAGGATAACAAATGTCCATGGGTGCCATAGTATGTATAATCTCTGACACAGCTTATCAAGTAAATGAACAAATGACTTACGGGGATCTTAAGAAAGAAAAACAAATTATATACTTAATATGAAGCTGAGCAGTAGTGTCACTTGACATTCTAAACACAATATGCAATGTGTTATGAAGCCCTGATTTGACTTTTAATGTGTGTAAGAGAGAGGAATGAATTATTATTCATGGAAGTCATTAAAACAAACTTCACCCATGCATTTTTTCAGCCAAAATTCATTGTAGAGATTTCATTATAGGACAAAAACCTGACATATAAGAATGATGATTTTTGCCCTGTGTTGGCATGCTGCCCAGGGTAGAAAATAGAGAACCTATCTACTAAAAAATATGTCCTCCCACTGCCATCAAAGAATGAACACATCTTAACACTTCTTAATAAATAGGAGTCAAGATGATTTTAATTGAATCACAACTCTATTTTGGAATCATTTTAGAAGGCTGAAACAAGATGTTTTAATTTTCTGTGCCTCAATTTCTCTAATTATAAATGATAAAATTCTATTTTGTACATCATGCTTACATAGAGGCTGTAGATATTAGCAAAGAAGGAATTGATATGGCCTTTAAACATAGGACACATCAGCAAAACTCAATAACATGAAAAGAGTAGTTTATTATTGTTGGGCAAAAGCATTTTGGCACAGTATGTATAACTTGAAAATTAAGTTAGAGGGAAAGATTTTATTTAAATGTAATATGTTAAAAATTACACTGATTTCATATCTGTATATAAATTTAAATAAAATATATATGCATTGAATTGCTTTAAACAAAAATTCTTCAGTAAATAGGTAACATTTTTTAACTGTGTTTGAAAAATACCTTCTAACACTGGATATCACTCTAAAATTAATTTTGTTTCCATTTTCCATTTGTTCTCATTAAATTATGTATATTCTAGAGGCTCGGTGCACAAAATTTGTGCACAGGGGTGGTGTGTCCCTCAGCCCAGCCTACACCCTCTCCAATCTAGGACCCCTCAATGGATGTCTGAATTTAGGCCCTATCCCAGTAGGATTGGGCATAAATGAGCAGTCAGACATCCTTCTCACAATCCAGGATTGCTGGCTCCTAACTGCTCACCTACCTCCCTTCCTGATTGCCTCTAATCACTCCCCTGCCAGCCTCATTGATGCCTAACTGCTCCCCTGCCAGCCCAATTATCCCTAACTGCCCTTCCCTGCAGGCCTGGTCACCCTGAACTGCCCTCCACTGCCAGCATGGTCACCCCTAACTGCCCACCCCTGCTGGCCTGTTCCACCCCAAACTGCCCTACCTTGCAGGCCTTATTGCCCCTAACTGATCTTCCCTGCTGGTCTGGTGCCCCTGCTAACATCCCTCCCCTGCAGGCCTGGGTCCCCCCAAATTTCCCTCCCATGCAGGCCTGACACCCACAACTTCTCTCTCCTGCAGGCCTTGTACCCCCCAACTTCCCTCCCCTGCTGGTCTGATCACCCACAACTACTCTCCCCTGCTTTCCATCTTGTGGTGGCTATCTGTGTCTACATGGCAGCATCCATCTTTGACCACATAAGAGCAGCCATCTTGTGTGTTGGAGTGACCATCAATTTACATATTATTCTTTCATTATATAGGACTAAGGGCCTGGTGCACAAAATTTGTGCACTGGAGGGTGTGGGATCCCTCAGCCCAACCTGCCCCTTACATACTGAGAGTCCTCAGGGGATGTCCTACTGAGGCAACTGGTCTGATCAGGGGAAGGCACCAGCCTCATCACCCTGCTGCTGCAGCCAGTGCTAGTGACCACAGCCACCAAGGTATTTCATCAACATGAACTCCAGTCCCTGCACTATGAAAAAATGACAACTCTCTTTAGGCATTTTCAAGATGTGTCTTTCATAGGATATGATCTTTCTTTTCTTTCTTTCTTTCTTTCTTTCTTTCTTTCTTTCTTTCTTTCTTTCTTTCTTTCTTTCTTTCTTTCTTTCTTT
>JAAGEH010000015.1:6758685-6938304 GCA_011751065.1 Lasiurus cinereus
TTTCTTTCTTTCTTTCTTTCTTTCTTTCTTTCTTTCTTTCTTTCTTTTATCCTCACCTGAGGATATGTTTCCATTGACTTTTAGAGAATGTGGAATAGAAAGGGAAAGACAGAGAGAAACATCAAAGTGAAAGGAACACTTTGATTGGTTGCCTCCTGCATGAGCCCTGACCTGGGCCCCAGCCAGGGAGGAGCCTGTAACCTAGATACATGCCCTTGAACAGAATTGAACCCAGACCTTGCAGTGGGCAGGCCAAGGCATTATCCACTGAGCCAAACTGGCTAGAGAGGGATATGACATTTCTGAGCACTCTAGCAGCAGATCTTCATTTTTTTTTCTCCAGAAGTGTGGTGGAAGAACCCTAGATCACCTTTTTGGATTCTTATTACCCAAGTTACTAAGAATATTACCAGTGGCATATAGGGAGCTTAGCCAATGAGCAGTCAGAAAAGGTGTTTCCTCTGTAGTTCACACCTACTTCCAATAGCCTCCAATCTCTGGTTCCACCCCTGCCCAGGCCTAAATCCTCTGGCTGACACTTTAGGCCTGGGCAGGATCCCCCAGGCCCTTCCTATCACTGGCTCTGCCCCTGCCCAGGCCTAAAGCTTCGGCTCCCTCTGATCGCTGGCTCTACTCCTGCCCCCTTGGCTCTGATCATAGGCTTGGCCCTGCCCAGCAGGCCCCTGGCTCAGGCCCTTCCCAGGCTGCTCAGGGCCCACACAGGGCTACCTCAGAGTGACCTGGGTTCTAGGATGTTCCTGGGACCCAGGCGCTGGGCGCCTATGTATGCAAATTAGCCACTAATTTGTTGGATTAATTTGCATACTCACTCTGATTGGCTATGGGCATAGCGGAGGAATGGTCAATTTACATGTTTGTCTATTATTAGGTAAGATTCTTAGTATTCAAAGATGCCACACGTTGTTAATAATCTGTTTTACCTATACTTTTAACACAATATACTTAAAAGCACCTTTCTACTGTGTTTCTCAGGACATTTCATAAAGAATTATGAAAGATGGTACATCTGCCTGCCCGATAGTCATACGCACTGACAATAAGAATTGGTCCATATAAATTTTTAAGGAGCTAGAACAATCTGAAACAAAATGTAAAGTCAATAGCTTGCACAATTTTTATAGAACATAATAGCTAAGCCAAGTATTAGAGATGAAAGTTAGAGATCAAAATAGATACAGAATATAGTGATTTCTCTTTTGGTGTTGGATATTCTTTCTTAAGTGGAAGGGACGTGTTCTAGCCAAGTTTTTGGTAAAATGAATTTATGTTAAGTGAATTTTCCATTCCAATGGACTTCCAATAAGAAATTAAAAATTAATTGTGCTGGTTATAAAACAAATTCTTATTGACTTCTGGATATATTAAAGTCATTCTGCAGAATGCAGGAGATGTTTAAAAGTTGCATTTATAGATGTAAAATTATGACTTCTTGGTAATGAATTAGTGGCAATGTTGTACATATCATACAGTATCTGAGTTTCTAGACAGTAAGGAGAGGTAAGTTGAATTTTAATATCTTCCTTTATAATAATATATACCTTCAAATTGAGTTTACAATTATACATGTTTTGCAAGACAATAATAATGCCCTAAACTCGAATAAGTCAGGAAAAGAAAAAAATACTGATTAAAAATAAAATAAATTGCCAGTGTGTTTTGTAATGTTAAATGGTTTCCCAATATGCTGCCCAAGTAAAGCAGTTTCAGCCTGTGGTCACTTTAGCTATATTCATATTACAACACTGACAATCATTTCTTCATTCTTCAGGTCACTTGAACTTATTGACCCCTTTGAGGTATCTCCCGAGAGCTTCCATGACTTTTACAGTTGACTCGAAAGGGAAACAAGTGAGGTATTAAAGTGAAATTCTAAAATACTCCCTCCTTGCTGAGAAAGGGAAGTTTTAAGAAATATGTGCTAGGAGTAATAGTTTCCTGGCAACTGTCTCCTAACCATTAGCATACTAGTGGATGGTGCCCTTGCTGAGGGTTTTTCTACCCCATAAAGACTTGTTAATTGACTTTCAGTTATATGATCATTAGGATATATTAACAAAATGATGTTTACAAGCTTGACAGTACGTTATCATGATCCTGAAGCTAGCAAAATATTGAGTATTAGATAGCTTTAACAGGTTTGGTGTGAAGTCAGTGTGTATGTTAGTTATATGCATTTATTAGTTAATGCTGCTTTCAGGAAAATTAGTAAAGTTAGATATTAGTTGTTAATGTATTATCTTAACTAATGCAAATGATGCTAGAATATTCAGCTGAGCATAATGCCTTTGAATAATTTACTAACATTTAGTAGTGGCACTTTTGAAGGTAGAATTTGAGACTGTTCAATTTCCTGAAGCTTGGAATACAGTTTCATGAATCCTCATTGACCAAAGTGCATATGCATAAAATATGTTTATAATGAGTTTAATATTTATAATTGTAAATTATGGGCATAATATAAAAAGGCAAGAAATAGTACAGTGCTTGTAATAGAAAAGGGAAGTTCCAGGAACCATCCCTTCACATAAACCACTTTCTCCTCTTTTATCGCATGATTTTTATATTTCATATTTCTTATATATTTTGTCAATCCTCATTGGAAGATATTTTTCCATTGAATTTTAGAGAGAGTGGAAGGGAGAGAGGGGGGAGAGAGATTGAGAGAGAGAGAGAGAGAGAAACATGGATGAATTGATGAGAGAGAAATATTAATTGGTTGCCTCTAGCACATATCCCAATAACCAGGGCCAGGGACTGAACCTGCAACCCAGGCCTGAACAGGAATCAAACCTATGACCCTTCAGTGTGTGGGGTGACACTTTTAATCACTGAGAAACACTGACCAGGGCTCTAATATTTTTAATTAGTTGTTTGTATTTCTCACTTGTATATATTATATATTGACTTTCTTTTTAAAAAAATATATTTTATTGATTTTTTACAGAGAGAAAGGGAGAGAGATAGTTAGAAACATCGATGAGAGAGAAACATCATTTAGCTGCCTGCTGCACACCTCCCACTGGGGATGTGCCCTCAACCAAGATACATGCCCTTGGGACCTTTCAGTCTGCAGGCCGACGCTCTATCCACTGAGCCAAACCGGTTAAGGCTTGACTTTCTTTTGAATGGTAGATAACAATTGAATTTTCTTACTCTGCTTCTTTTTTCTTTTAATTTTATCCATATTATTTAACTCAATTTTGCTTAAATTAATATTCAGTGGTTGTGTTTGTTAGATTATTTAAATATTTTCCAGAATTGAACCACATAAGAGCTATAATTACATATTTTGTACAATTTTAATGCCTCAGCATTACATTTTCATGTTTTTACTCAAATCAATTTAATTCTAATATTAAGTATGCCAGATCTATATTGAATACTATTTTATACTATTTAATACTATTTTTCCAAGCATTTGAAACCTATAAACTAATTAATCATTTAAAAATATTTTTCTCACAAAGATTTCTTTCCACAATTTTTTGTAGTCCTGAACCAGCCTGGACCTGTAACTCTCTAAGATGGCATTAGAGCTTTCATAATGACTTCCCTTCCCTTCTCTTCTCTGCTGTTCTGAGCCCCATTTTTTTGTTTTTTGAGTGACTACTCTCCTCTATTTTTAGATTGCTTCCTCCAAGCCCATTTGTGGTTGACAAAATTCTTCAATGCCTCCCAAGATTCCTGGTCTCTTATTCCAGTTATTCAATCAACTTTTAATCTAGGTACTGCTGCAAAGGGATTTTTTCAGATGTAATTAAGGGCCCAAATCAATTTATCTTAAAATAGTTGTTGTGGAAGGAGCCATCACCCAACCTACTGCTCACCTCCATTTCTAGAGAACATTTTCCTATAAAGAATTTGAAGGCTGAGCTGTCATTTGGGCCCAATTCTTCTTTCTTATTCGGGGAAATATTTCCCCCGTTCCTGGCACACAGTGAACTTCCTTGGATCTCTTAAGTGTTTGCTTCTTGTATATAAGGAAAACCTTGTTCCAACCAGTGTCTTGTGTGTTGAGTCCTCCTTTGCAACTCTTAACTATAAGGTGCAGTGGACTGAGGTCTGCAGTTTCTTCCTATTCATAATGGCCACTGTGATGATCTATGCTGTCCTCCATGATGGGAATCGTAATTTGGGATTAGTAGCTGGAGCTTCCTGTTCAACATAGAAAGATTATCTGGGTGAGCTAGACCTAATCCCAAGAATCTTTAAAAATCAGAGAATTTTCTTCAGCTTATTGTAGATGGGGAAATGAGATATAAGTATAAACAGGATTTAAGACACTGGCTTAAAGGTGGAGGGGATCATTTGCCAAGGAATGTGGACAGCCTCGAAGGACCAGCCCCTGGCTAACAATGAGCAGAAAAGGAAGCATCAGACCTACACTAACAAGAAACTGATTTTTGGTACCAGCCTTAATGAGCTTGAAAGTGATTTATCCCCCAACACTTTCAGATAAGAGATCAGTCTGGCTGAAATCTTGATTTCACTCTGATGAGACCCTAATCAAAGAATACTGCTAACCCGAACCCACCACAGCTCAGACTTCTCGCCTACAGAAATTTGAAATAATAAAAATAAATTGTTTTAAGTTTATAATTTTGTGGTAGTTTGTTTTGTAAAAATATGAAACCAAAACAACATCCATCATCAGTACCTGGAAAATGTATGTCTTAAGTTCCTAAAATAAATTTGGTATTACGTTTACCATTTTAATTTTGTCAACATATTTTATATTTGAATATCAAATACAGCTAATATTACATTTTAAAATGGATTTCTTAGATGAATGGGTCATGAACACTTTTTTAGTCATCAAGAATATTGTGATATTGTCTTCACAGTGTTGATTCAACCAAAAGTTAAATGCTATCCAATGCTTTAAACATTAAATCTGGAGAAAATTCTGGCAGCAGCATGTAGAACTGTATTTTAATTTTTGTATAATGCAACTAAGTTCAATCAATGTTTATAAATAACTATTACATTCTAGACACTACAAATTTTGCTGTGTGGATACTTAGATGAACAGGAATGAGTGTGGACTCTAGTGAAAAAAAATCACTTTCCTTCTTTTTTTGGTGTTTGAATAATTGAACAACATTTACTCAAAAATGAAGAATGTGTTGTATGCATGTATCCCTCTTACTGTACAGTAGTTGAACAGTGAAACAATTAGTCAACTAACTTGTTGCTTTAACTCTGTGGTGCTAAACAATAAATTCAATTTTTTTCCTTACTGAATGACTTTGTTAGTGAAACTTAGCAGTTATGTTATGATTTCTGTTTTTTAGAAATTAATGTAAAACATAATAGTCTACTGAAAAATCAACCTCAGATAACAAATATATTGAAAAAAATGTCATTGTATAAAATAAAGTTGGAAATGCTATTTCGTAAACAAATGTGTGAGTTTTCTTAGTCTCCCAAAACTCTAAATGGAAAAGTTGTAGAACCACTTTTTTATATTCTGCACAATTGCAAATGTGCACCATAAATGGTAATGCATGTTTAAAAGTATGAGTAAGCTTGATTATGTAGTCCTAGATATATAATGGAACAGACGGTTAATGCTTAGGCTGATTCTGCCCTAAGTAAAATCCATCTGTTTACTATTCAAACAGCATGCAATTCAGCTTTGTTTGAGAAGAACAAAGTTTATACTTGAAGTTATTTTCTTTCCAATAATAGAAAGGCATAGGGAAATGTTGTAGTAAAACTTTTGCATTTTTTAAAGATGGGCTTCCTAGCAAACTCCAAGTATATACTATCTCTCAAATTTGGTAAACCAAAAAATGCCACATGATGGTGATGCTCTCAATACTACTCTACAATCACATACATAGAGATCCTGGAGGCCCTCAGAGAAAAGCAACTGATTATTGATTTCATGTAAAATGAATCAAGGTTCCATTTTTATTTTTTAATTAAATCTTCATTATTCAGATTGTTACATTTGTTTCTCTTTTTTTCCCTCCATAGCTCCCCTCCACCCGGCTCCCAACCCTCCCTCTACCCTACTTCCCCCTCCCCCCATTGACCTCATCCATAGGTGGATAATTTTTGTCCAGTCTCTCTCTGCACCGCCCTCACCCCTTCCCCCTGAGAAGTATCAGTCCACTCCCTTTCTGTGCTCCTGATTCTATTTTATTCACCAGTTTATTCTGTTGATCAAATTTTTAATTCACTTAATTTTTAGGTTCATTTGTTGATAGGTATGTATTTGTTGTTCATAATTTTTTATCTTTTACTTTTTTCTTCTTCCTCTTCTTAAAGAGTACCTTTCAGCATTTCATATAATACTGGTTTGGAGTTGATGAACTCCTTTAGCTTTCTCTTATCTGTGAAGATCTTTATCTGCCCTTCAATTTTGAATGATAACTTCGCTGGAGAGATTGTTCTTGGTTGTAGGTTCTTGCTATTCATCAAGTTGAATATTTCTTGCCACTCCCATCTGGGCTGCATAGTTTCTGTTGAGAAATCAGCTGACACTCATATGGGTGCTCCCTTGTAGGTAATGAACTGTTTTTCTCTTGCTGCTTTTAATATTCTCTCTTTGTATTTTAATTATGATGTGTCTTGGTGTAGTTCTCTTTGGATTCCTTTTATATGGGGTTCTGGACTTATAAGTCTATTTCTTTCACCAGATGTGGGAAGTTTTCAGTCATTATTTCTTCAAATAGGTTTTCAGTATCTTGTTCTCACTCTTCTTCTGGCACCCCCTTAATTCTGATGTTAGTACGTTTGAAGCTGTCCCAGAGGCTCCTTACATTATCTTCACATTTTTGGATTCTTTTTTCTTCTTGCTTTTCCAGTTGAATGTTTTTTGATTCTTTATATTTCAAATTTTTTATTTGATTCTTGCCTTCTTCTGGTCTCCTGTTAGGTCTCTATATAATATTTTTTATTTCAGTCAGTGTATGTTTAATTTCTAGTTGGTCCTTTTTCATCTCTAGTTGGTCCTATTTCATCTCCTCTTGGGTCTCACTAAATTTATCCATCTTTTCTGGGATATTCTTGAAAATCCTTATAACATTGGTTTTGAACTCTATATCCAGTCAATTGTTTCCCTCCATTTCTTTTATTTGTAATCTCTTCCTTTGCCTATGCATTTTCACTATGCCAGGAGAACTTCTGTGTTGGATTCAGCCTTATGATACAAGACTTGCAAAACTGCAAAAGCCTCTCTGTGGAGCTTAGCAGGGGTGGAATCTCAGGGTTTAATGGACCGCCTTGCCTTCCAGTTGGCCCCGCCCTCCATGGCCCCTGGGTATCACATGTCTCTGGGTAATCACTGGAACCATCCCTGTATGTGCACGCAGTGCCTCTAGACCACTGCCTTTCCAGCTTCCCTGTGCTCCGGGACCATGTGAGTTTGGGTTCCCAGGGTTTCACCCAAAACTGGGGTTTAGTGGAATTAGAAGTGGCTCAGTTGGGAGGCTCTGTCTCCCGCCCACTCATGAAAACTAGGGGCACAATCAGCAGTTGGTCTTCTGCATGCAGTTCTGTGCATGCCACCAGACTTCTGCCCTTTTGTGGCTCCCCTATATTTCCATGCACTTCTCCCTTTTCACAGTCCAAATGAGTTTCGGCTGGACCTAGGGATCAGTGCCATAGGATAAAGGGTTCAATGCAGTTGGGAGTCTCCATCTCCCTCCCAACAGAGAAAGCCAGCCAGGTACTCCAGCACCTGCTCTCTCCACCTGTGCATCTCTGCATCTCTGTACTTCAGCTTTTTGTTGCTCCCCTGGGTTTCCATGAGCTTCTCTCTTTCCTTCTAGTTGTAGAATTTCCACTCAGCCAGCTTTCCTGTGGTTCTGGATGATGTCCGTTCTGTCTTTTAGTTGTAGTTTTGAAATTGTTGTGCGAGGCAGCAGTGTAGGTGTTTACCTATGCCACCATCTTGGATTCCTCCTCCAAGGTTCCATTTTTAATTTTTTGAGGAAACTCCATACTGTTTTCTACAGTGGCTGCACCAGTCTGCATTCCCACCACTTGTTGGTTGATTTGTTGATGATAGCCATTCTGACAGGTGTAAGATGGTACTTCATTGTTTTGATTTGCATCTCTAGGATGATTAGTGACTTTGAGCATCTTTTCATATTTTTCTTGGCCTTCTTTATGTCCTTTTTTGAAAAGTATCTATTTAGGTTCTCTGCTCATTTTTTGATTGGATTGTTTATTTTTCATTTGTTAAGTTGTATGCGTTCCCTATAAATTTTGGAAAGTAAACCCTTTTCAGAGATAACATTGGCAAATATGTTCCATTTGACCTGATAATCCCACTTCTAGGAATATATTCCAAGAAATCAGAAAGGATATATGCACCCCCATGTTCATAGCAGCACAATGTACAATAGCTAAAATTTGGAAACAGCCTAAGTGCCCATCAGCAACTGAGTGGAATAGAAAACTGTGGTACATCTACACAATGGAATACTATGCTGCTGTAAAAAAAGGATTCTCACCATTTTCAAATGGAGAGCATTATGCTAAGCAAAATTAGCCAGTCAGAGAAAGATAAATATCACATGATCTCACTCATTGGTGGAATATAATTCACAATATAAACTGATGAACAAAAAAAGAGCCAGAGCATCCAACAGATTGTCCAACCTAAGAGGGAAGATGGGGCAGAGGGGGAGGGCAGGAGGCGGTAAGAGGTCAACCAAAGGACTTGTATGCATGCATATGAGCATAACCAATTGACACACAGTAGGGGTTGAGGGTATGAGCTGGGGGATGGGAGCGGCTGGGGAGGAGAGGTCAATAGGGGAGAAAGGAGACATATGTAATACTTTAAACAATAAATAATTTAAATTTATAAAATAAAAAGAATAAAAGTTCATAAATGGAAATTTATAATAGATGTTTCTTTAAAGGTTCAAAAATTATGGACTATATAAAAGTGTTAAATATAGCTTTGAAAAAAGCCACTTTTGGAAATATTTCCTAACACACACATTATTTCTGAAGAGATTGTTGTATTGATATTATTTTCAATATCTTCCAAAGGATATTTTGACTATCCTTGATCATGTCTTTGGGATTTCCCAAACACTTTGCACCAAAAGTCTTATTTCTTCTACCTTTACATACTTCTACATAGTCTAATCACTTTTTGAGACTAAGATCAAACAATGTGTCATTTGTGAAACTTTCTATAATTTCTGCTCTTTTCTCTGTACCCTGACAACACTTTACTTGAACTTCTAATAGAACAATTGTTTCCTATTACTCTATTTGTTTTCAGAGTTGCACATTTTCGTCAAACTTGTGAGATTGCAGGCTTCTTGAAAGGAGCGATTATACATTAGCCACACCCAGGACTTCTGTTTGACTCATGAGGTGGAGACTCCCTAAATATCCTATTGAGTTGAATCTTAAATAATGAATTCATGTCATCTATGAGCAAAGGATTTACAATTAGTACATCTTGATTGAGGACATTTTGCTTCCTTAAAATGACTCAGGGAGGAGAAATGGAAGAGACCAAGAGTGTTCCTTACAGTGTGCTAAATAGAACCATAGCCAAGCAACTTATAGGAATGACAAGAAAATTTCTTGGACATTGAAGGCCAACAATAATAAGTAGACAAACAGAAGATAGGCACAAAGATTTAAAGCACCTAGATTTTACATCTCTTTGAATTATTTTCTTAAATTTGTATCTTATGTATTCCACACTAGAATATTGTTCATATTGAGGAATATTATATGTGAAAATGCTTTGCAAATCCTTAAGTTTCATACAAATGAAGTTTATTATTATTATGTTACCTTAACCAAAACTGGCTTTGTTAGTATCTTTCTGACATCTCAACTATCTGTCCCAAGAGATATAATTTATTGTGGTATATTCTGGTCCTTAAAGTATATGCTGTTTCATGACTACATGGTCCTAAAGAAGTAATTGACAGTCTCATCAGGAAACAAACTGCAGAAATATTGCTTTGAAGTAATGCCAAACTTAACAACTGGCTTGGTAATATAGGATTTTGTGTTCACATAACTAAGTTTTCAGTACAATATTTATTAGTATTTCTCAGTACTTAAAGAAAGATACTCTGTTTCAAGAAACTGTCATCAAAGTTGTGAGATATAATTGAACTGATATATAATTTGTACCATAACAGAAAACAAATATCTTTTAGAAACAATAAAAAAAAAGCAGTGCACCTTGGCCCGTGTGGCTCAGTTGGCATAGTCCTGTACAGCAATAATTGACATGTTTGATTCCATTTGCAGCACATATGGAAGGCAACCAACTGATGTTTCTTTCTCTATTTCTCTCCCTTCCTCTCTTTAAAAAGTCAACTGAAATGAAAAAAGTGGTTTTTTTTTAATATTTCAATTTAAAATATGAGATGAAAGCTATTTAAGATTTAGGGAAGGTATATTTACAAACAAAATTCATACTCTTCCACTATTGCTTCTATATATTTCTAAAACACAACATATCTATCCCTATGAAAAGAAATAGATTTAAAGTAACTTATTATTGAAAATGTCTTTGAGGATACTTCCTTATAACTTGGAAAAGTTACCCATTTGTGAACTGAGCCAAAAAAAGCAGATCAATCACTGATTGATGTGGGGAAAAGAGTAGGCCACATGGGAAAGCAAAAGAGCTGGGAGAATCTGGTCTTTACACCAGTGCTATACTCTGTTTTTGCATTTCTGATCCAAAGCCTATTAAAATTGCTTTATTATGAAATGATATAATGACTGAATATCTACACAAGAGGAGAAAATGGAGCTCTGAACAGCCATTGGCAATGCTGAACAGAGTACAGAGGAACAGATATTTTACCAGTCAGTTATGTTTTTTTTTTATATATGCCAAACTTTATTTCAAATTCTAGAGACACCATTAATAACTTCTTGAATTTAACACAAGGAAATGTATCTCTGAAAAATATATGCACATTACCTTTTATCCAACAATGAGTATTATATGACAAAAAGAACCTTATATTTCAAATATTCCAGAAATGTCTCAACTTTATAATTTATCCTATTATCAAATGATATGTCCGAATTTTTATTCAGCATATGTAACTGAATAACTCAGCATTTCTCCTTTTCCACCTTTTAACTTATAGGAAATGCAATACTTAAATCAGAACACAATCATGGTATTTAATCATAATGACTAATAATATCAAAGTCATGGCTTCCATTTAATTTATTTTGTTCTACCTTTATTTTTTAGCTTTCTGTTTTGCATTATGTATACCTTTAAAAAGCCACAAATCATTTGATTTGATTTGATTTGATTTGATTTGATTTGATTTTGGCTAATTCTCACCTGTGGATATTTTTTCCAGTGCTTTTCAGAGAGAGTAGAAAGGAAAGAAAGAGGTGGGCAAGAGAGAGAGAAACATCTATGTGAGAGACACACATCAACTAGTTGCCCTCCACACTCACCCTGACTGGGGTGGGGAGTGAATTGGCAACAGGGACATACATACCCTCGACCAGGAATGAAACCCGTGATTCTCTGGTACTCTGGCTGATGCTCTAACCACTTAGAACCACTGGCCAGGTCACAAATCAGTTTTTGAGAAAGTGGGACATAGTCATAAATAAATTATTTACAGAATTCTTTGGAAACTTTTCTGAACTCTTTTGTCTTTGTTTTAGACTATTAAATAGCAGCTCTGTAGTTTGATAGATTTCATGATTTTTATTTAAATTTTAGTTCTAGAATTGGCATTCTTAATTCATAATTCCTGGGAAAGCTGTGGAAGAAACACAACCTGTAAGTTCACTATGTTATTGTTCTTCTATTTGATGACTTGTTATAATCAAAGAGGTATTTTCAAAATGTTATTCCTGCCACTGAAATGAGAGTGAACTTTTGACTAGATATTCAGTGGTGGGTTTCACTGGGTAAGAAATTTTTGCACAAATATATTTCTTTCATTGCTAGTTTAAAATAACAAATATCCTTTTAAAAACTGTAACTCTCCCAGTAATGACAACTCATATTTTTAGCCCCGATGTCTTCTCTGAGTGCAGACGCCATGTTTATTGCCTTAATCAAAATATCTATGAGGATATGTCCAAAACTCTTCATAGTTAACATTCTAGTCCATGCCATCATCATTTCTCACATGTAGTACTGCAGCAGCCTCCTAACAACTGCACACTCTAATTTCTTTCCATACAGCAGCAGGACTGATCTATTTAAATTGCAAATCTAATCAAATCCAGTCATCATTCACAACCTTCTACAATTAAACAAATTCACATCGTTCTTTGGCTAATAGAAAAAAAAAATAATAACCCTTTATCACGACCTATAGTACCTAAATCCTGTCGTTTCTATATACATTACTCTAGTTCATTCTGAATTGGGTTCCTCCATGATTAGTACTCTAGCTATATTGATCTTTTCTTACTGTTGTTTTTCTGAAACACTCTTCCCCTCCTCCTTCATTTTCATTCTTTAGGCATCAAGTCAATCATCTCATTCTTAAAAGTGTCCTTTACTTTTGTTTCAAGACTAGATAAAATATATTCATGACATCAGGTCCTTCTCTTGTACTTATTTTATTAATATCTATCTCTCCCTAATAGATTTTAAGCCATAGGGTTGGGAGCTATGTCTATATTTGTTCACTGATATATTTCCATGGACAAGCCCAATACCTGATATGTAGGAGATACTGAATGTTAACATTTGTTGGATGAATGTATAAGGGCTAACAGAAAGATATCAAGTATTTATTTTGCAACGAGATTTAATGCAATCTTATTGCTTTATTTTAAAAACCTGGCTTTAAAAACATTGACAGTGAATGAAGGGGGAAAACATGTATAGGCTTAATCAGGAGATCTGAATGAAACATGTAGCAGGCAAGTAGGGGAATTGTAAGGGAATGAATACAAGAATACTCTATCAAGCAAGGCTATCATTCAAAATTGAATGGGAAATAAGGAGCTTTACAGACAAAAAAAGTTAAGGGAGTTTATCACTACCAAGCCAGCAATGCAAGAAATGCTAAAAGAACTGGAGTAAAAAGAAGAAATAAAAAGATAAGAAGGAACACAGGCACAAAAAATAAAAATGAGGTGGGGTAGATAAGAGATCAACCAAAGGACTTGTATGTATGCATATAAGCATAACCAATGAACACAAGACACTGGGGGCTTGGGGTATGCCTGGAAGGGAGGGGGCAATAGGAAGATATGTATATATGTAACAAAATAAACAATTTTAAAAAATGGCTACAAACTATTACCTACCAATAATAACTTTAAATGTAAACAGATTAAATGTTCCAATCAAAAGACATTGAGAGGCTGAATAGATAAAAAAACATGGCCCATATATATTCTGTCTACAAGAGACCCACTTCAGAAAAAAGGACTCACACAAACTGAAAATGAAGGAATGGAAAAACTTCTTTCAGGAAAATGGAAATGAGAAAAAAAAAAGGTGGGGTAGCTGTACTTATATCTGACAAAATAGATCTCAAAAAAAGGCCATAAGAAGAGATAAGGAAGGCCACTTCATAATAATGAAGGGATCAATACAACAAGAGGATATAACCCTGGTAAACATATATGCACCCAATGCAGGCCATCCAAATACATTAAAAAAAAAAAGACTCCTGGAAGATATCAAGGGAGAGATTGACAACAATAATACACCACTGACATCACTGAATAAATCCTCTAGACAAAATATCATCAGAGAAATAGCAATTCAAAATGACTCACTAGATCAGATGGAACTAATTGACATCTTCAGAGCATTTCACCCCAAAGCCACAGAATATACATTCTTCTCAAGTGCACATGGGACATTTTCAAAAATAGACCACATATTGGGTCACAAGCAAAGTCTCCCCAAATTCAAGAAGATATCAAGCATTTTCTCAGACAACAATGGCATAATATTAAAAATAAACTACAGTAAAAATATTCCAAAAAATTTCAAAAAAAATTGGAAACTGAATATCATACTACTAAGTAATGATTGGGTTACCAATGAGATCAAAGAAGAAATTAAAAACATCCTAGGGACTAATGAATTAAAACACAACAATCTAAAAACTATGGGACACAATGAAAGCAGTCCTGAAAGGGAAGTTTATAGCTCTACAGGCCTACCTTAAAAAAAAAAAAAAGAAAGAAAGAAAAGAAAAATGGTAATGAATCATCTAACTCTATAACTCAAAGAATTAGAAAGAGAGCAACAAGAAAAGCCCACAGTGAGAGAAGGAAAGACATACATAATAAAGATCAGACCAAAAATGAATGCCATAGAGACCAAAAACACAATACAAAAGATCAATGAAAATAAGAGCTGGTTCTTTGAAAGAATAAATAATATTGATGAACCTCTAGCCAGGTTCACCAAAAAGCAAAGAGAGAGGATTCAAATAATCAAAATCAGAAATGAAAGAGGCAAAATACAACAGACCCCCAGAAATACAAAGGATTGTTAGAAAATACTATGAACAACTATTTTAACAAACTAGACAACCTAGAGGAAATGGACACATCTCTAGAAAAATACAACATTCCAAAACTCACTCAGGAAGATTCTAAAAATGTCTATAGGCTGATAACTATGGAAGAAACTGAAGCAGTCTTCAAAAAGTTTCTAGCAAACAGAAGCTCAGTGCCACACAGCTTCACAGAGAAGTTTTACCAAACATTCAAGGATGAACTTAAACCTATCCTTCTAAGACTATTCCAGAAAATTCAAGAGAAAGGAACACTTCCAAGCTCCTTCTATAAAGCCAGCATCACCCTAATACCAAAACCAAGTAAAGATAACACAATGAAAGAGAATTACAGGCCAATATCTCTCATAAACATAGATGCCAAAATCCTCAATAAAATTCTAGCAATTAGGATCCAGCAGTACATCAGAAAGGTCATACACCATGACCAATTAGGATTTATTCTGGGGATGCAAGGATGGTACAATATTCGAAAATCAATAAACAAGATACATCACATAAACAAATTGCGAGATAAAAATCACATAGTCATATAAATTGATGCAGAAAAAGAACTTGACAAAATCTAAAAACTTTTCTTGATAAAAACTCACAGCAAAATGGGAATAGAAGGATTCTACTTCAACATAATAAAATCCATATATGGTAAATCCACAGTCAACATCATACTCAGTGGTCAAAAACTAAAATCATTTCCCCTAAGAACAGGAAGAAGACAAGGATGCCCACTCTCACCACTCCTGTTTGAAATTGTGCTGGAAGTACTAGCCATTGTTATAAGACAAGAACAAGAAATAAAAAGCATCACAATTGGAAAAGAAGAAGTAAAACTCTCCTTATTTGCAGATGACATGATACTGTACATAGAAAACTCTAAAGACTCCAACAAAAAATGATTAGACTTAATAAATGAGTTTGGAAACATAGCAGGTTACAAAATTAATGCCAAGAAATCTATAACATTTTTATACACCAATAATGAACTTACAGAAAGAGGGACTAAAAAAAACAATCCCATTTACCATAACACCAATAAATAAATAAAAAGATTACCTAGGAATAAACTCAACTAAGGAGGTAAAATATCTATATTCAAAAAAGTACAGAGCACCAAAAAAAGAGAAGAATACGTAAACAGATGGAAGAACATACCATGTTCATGGATTTGTAAAATTAACATCATCAAAATGTCCATACTACACAAAGCAATCTATAGATTCAATGCACTTTTCATTAAAATACCAATGGCATATTTCACAGACCTAGAACTAATTTTCCAAAACTTCATCTGGAATTTAAAAAAGACCCTGAAGAGCCACAGCAATCCTGAGAAAGAATAACAAAGTAGGTGGGATCTCAATACCAGATTTCAAGCTATATTACAAAGCTACTGTTCTCAAAACTGCCTGGTGCTGGCACAAGAATAGACATATAGATCAATGGAATAGGATAGAGAACCCAGAAATCGACCCAAACCACTATGCTTAATTAATATTTGATAAAGGATGCATGAACTTACAATAGAGTCAAGACAGTCTCTTCAATAAATAGTGTTGGGAAAATGGGACAGATACGTGCAAAAAAAAAAAAAAGAAGAAGAAACTAGATGACCAACTTACACCATACACAAAAGTAAACTCAAAATGGATACAGGAGTTAAACATAGGATGGGAAACCATAAAAATACTAGAGGAATCCGCAGGCAGCAAAATCTCAGACATATTCTGAAGTAATTTCTTCATTGACACTGCTCCTAGGGCAATGGAAACTAAAGAGAAAATAAACAAATGTGATTACAACAAAATTAAGAGATTTTGCACAACAAAGCAAACCATCAACAAAACAACAAGAAAGCCCACTACGTGGGAGAACATATTTGCCCATGATAATAATGATAAGGGTTTAATCTCCAACATTTACAGGGAACTCATACAACTTAATAAAAGAAGTTAAACAATCCAATCAATAAATGGGCAACTGACCTAAATAGATACTTTTCAAAAGAAGAGAGAAGGAAGGCCAAGAGGCATATGAAAATTTGCTCAAAGTCACTAATCATCTGAAAGATACAAATGAAAACAACAATGCTGTAACATCTCACACCCACACAAGTGCTGGCGAGGATACAGAGAAAAAGGAAGCCTTGTGCACTTCTGTTGGGAATGCAGACTGGTGCAGCCACTGTGGAGAACAGTATGGAGTTTCCTCAATAAACTAAAAATGGAACTCCCATTTGACCCATTAATCCCACTCCTGGGAATATATCCCAAGAATCTAGAAACACGAATCAGAATGGATATATGCACCCCTATGTTCATAGCAGCATAATTCACCATAACTAAGATTTGGAAACAGCCTAAGTGACCATCAGCAGATGAGTTGATTAAAAAAACTGGAGTACATGGCCACAATGGAGTACTATGCTGCAATAAAAATGTTCTTACCATTTGCAACAGCATGGATGGAGCTGGAGAGCATGATGCTAAGTGAAATAAGGCATGCAATGAAAGATAATTATCATGGGATCTAACTCATTTTTGGAAAATAATGAACAACATAATCTGATGAAGAAAAACAGATCCAGAGACAGAGAAACATCAATCAGAACATCAAAATCTCAGGGAAGGTAAGGGTGGGTGGGGGTAAAGGGGAGAGATCAACCAAAGGACTTATATACATACATATAAGCATAATCAATGGGCACAAACAACAGAGGATTAAGGGCATGTATGGGGGGGATTGGGAGGTAATGGGGGATTAGGGATATATATGTAATACCATAATCAATAAATTAAAAAAAATTAAAAAAAATAAAAATAAAAATGATGCCTCACATACAAAGAAGAAGAAGAAGGAGAAGGAGAATGAGGAGGAGGAGGAGGAGGAGGAAGAGGAGTAGGAGAAGGAGGAGACAGAGAAGCATTGTATAATTCCAGGACAATCTGATAGGTGCTAGGCAACTTGAAGGTAGGAAAACCCAAAAGCACATTCCACCTTTTATTAACTGCATGGAGACATGTCTTCTTTATTGAGGCTGGCAGTATCATTTGTCCTTTAAAAGACATATGGAATGTTTAAACTTTGCAGTACTTTGCAGCTGTTTACTGTTCAAGTTATTGATTCCAGTCATCAGTGAGTAAGAAAAGAACTATTTGCTTCTGTCTTAAAATATAATTATTGAAATGAGAATTTTGGACTGAAAGTGTTTTGTGAATATATACAGAGCCTGGCTGAAATACTAAGACAGTGGAAATCTAATGCTCCTTGAAGAAAAATTGTCATTTTCTACAGATCATTTAAATGTATGGAGATTAAAATATGCTATGTTGGAGATTAAAGCAATCTCCTTAGAAAGCCACAAAGGGAATTAACAATTAAAGATGAAATTGTCTAAATCCAGACCCCTGGATCACTGGGTGCTCCTTTTGAGGCTAGTCAAGGTAGAAATGAATTGTGAAGACAAACAAAACAAAATAAAACACATTAGATTGCATAGGCTACATTAAGAGAATGTGAAGGGGATCCTTTTGAATAATAGGATCTTTATAAAATTTATTTCTTTACTGGTGGCTTTACATTCTTTTGCAGTCATCTGCTTTAATCTGTCATCATTAACTAAGAGAAATGGTCCTATCATTTCACTAAGTGGGAATTGTGAAGAACTGACAATCTTAGAATTGAATGCAAATATGTATACTGATATTAATTTAATTCTATTATAGTTCTTCTTGAGGTAGTAGCAGTTATTCTCAATTAAGAGAGAAAGTGACTTAAACATTCAAGTATTCTGGGACTTTTTGAAAACTGTGAGTTGTTCTAAAGGTTGGTTATATTGATAAAGAAGTTGGTAACACATTTCCAGTTCACTAGGAATCTTGTGGAAGATTCTAATTAAAATGGGGATATTAGGTTGAGGTGTAATTTTGAAAATTAAGTATGGCTTAAGTATTGAGGTGGAAATAATTACTTTTATCATTTGAAATATTTTTTTTATTTTTCATTTATTCCTTTATACTGAAATAAGTACAACAAGTAGATGACATTTAAAGCTATAAATGGCCAGAACTGGTTTGGCTCAGTGGATAGAGCATTGGCCTGCAGACTAAAAGGTCCCAGGTTCGATTCCGGTCAAATGTACCTTGGTTGTGGGCACATTTCCAGTGTGGGGCGTACAGGAGGCGGCTGATCGATGTCTCTCTCTCATCAATGTTTCTAGCTCTCTATCCCTCTCCCTTCTTCTCTGTAAAAAAATCAATAAAATATATTTTAAAAAAGTAAAATAAAGCTATTGCATGATAAAAATATTTCCTGTATTTAAAACTGAATCTTAGATGGTTTATAGTCTTTTGAGCAGTGTTTCTTCTTCTAACTCTCAATTGTACAAATATCTAAGTAGACAGTAGTAGAGGAGAATATCTTTGAGAATTATTGTTATCTAGTATCAATTTTGAGACATGACTAGCAACAGAAATGAGCATTCAATTACAGAATATCTGATTATGGGAAGTCAGGAGAACTCCCCAAAATTAATAATATTAGTTTCAAAAGAGAGATCACTGAAGTTTAGAATCCATTAAAAAGTAATTCTACTCAAATTTTGAATCTTTGAAGAATAAATTTCCCTTTTTTTCTAGCTAGAATGATATTATTTAGCAGAGTCTTTCTGGATGCCAAATATGACAAGAGGAGGTGCTGAGCTGGCATGCTTTGGATCACTATAGAGTAAAACAAAAGGCCCTGAACACCTTACCAGGTAGCCAGGATAATAAGCCCTGGCTACACTTGCCTAAATGGAGATGCAAACAAGCATAATCATAATCATTTACTTTTAACAGCGCTCTATGGGGACAATGCTTTTCCTCAAGAGTTGCTTTGTAATATGTATTACAAACACATTGCAGGCCCATGGGAAAAATTAGTAGTTAAGTGTCTTTTCACACTAAATTTGATTAAGAGTTTCTTACTCCTCTCCATGCCCACACTTTCTCATATATACAATACCTTGCCTTCTTAGCAAACACAATGAGTTTATTTTTGCACCCTTAAAATTATAATACATGTGCCACAATTAAGAAATATAAAGTTTGCTGTAGCTTCTCATCCCTCCCAGACACGTGGTATGTATTAATAATTAAGCATAGCATTCACTCTTACTGAAACAGACCGTTGTACCAGAATCTCTCTTTTTATAGTGCATAAGGCAGCTACTGCCAATGCATGCAGCTTACTTCATGAACTGGAACCACTTTTCTATTGTGGATCTGTATCAGTACTTCCTAACCTCTTTCTCTCTCTCTCTTTTTTAAATATATTTCTTTATTGATTTCAGAGAGGAAGTGAAGAGAGAGAGAGAGAAACATCAATGATGGGAAAGAATCATTGATCGGCTGCCTCCTGCATGCCCCCCACTGGGGATCCAGCCCACAACCCTGGCATGTGCCCTTGGCCAGAATGGAACCTGAGATCCTTTAGTCTGCAGGTCAACGCTTTATCCACTGAGTCAAACCAGCTAGGGCACCTCTTTCTTTTTATAGCATCAGTAGCTAATGAAACATACAAAGTGTATTGGTTAATAATGCACATTTTGTAATCAAAGAAAACATGATAATTTTAAGAGAAACATCAAAAGTGCTTTAGTCAAAGTAATGTCCATTGCTAGCTGTACATTTCCCCCATCTTTCAGGTAATTTGTGGATACCATCCCAATAGAACTTTTCTTATTTTGAGGCAAACCATTCAGAGACCAAATTTTCCACTTCCTTGTATATTTTAAAGTGCTGCTCAGAAAGTGTGTGTGCTGCCGAAACTGGTTTGGCTCAGTGGATAGAGTGTTGGCCTGTGGACTGAAAGGTCCTAGGTTCGATTCCGGTCAAGGGCATGTACATTGGTTGTGGGCGCATCCCCAGTAGGAGGCGTGCAGGAGGCGGCTGATCGATGTCTCTCTCATCGATGTTTCTAACTTTCTATCCCTCTCCCTTCCTCTCTGTGAAAAATCAATAATATATATAAAGTGCGTGTGCCATAGGTCAGAACAAGTGGTAATCTGAAGGAGCAAGGTCTGGTGACTACAGTGGGTGGGTTAATACTTCCCAGGCAAGATCTTTTAATGTGTCTTTAACTGGTTTTGAAGTGTCTGATGGTGCATTATCATGAAGCAAAATTATTTGGCTGTATCTTCTGGCACATTCTGGTCATTTGATGATTAAAGCATGCTTCAAATTGATTATTGTTGTTGGTAGTGATCAGTATTAACAATTTCACCTGGTTTTAGAAGCTCATAATACACCACAACTTCCTGATCCCACCAAATGCAGAGCATTGTCTTCTTTCTGAAGCAATTTGGCCTTGCAGTTGATGTTGATGGTTGACCTGGATCAACCAATGATTTTGTGCATTTGGGATTCTCAAAATAAATCTACTTTTCATCGCCAGTCACAATTCCATGCAAAAAATACTTTCTTTTGTGCAGTTAAAACAACATTTTACTGATGGCTTTTTGGTTTTCCATTTGTCTTTCATTCAGTTGATGTGGCACCCATTTTCCTTCCTTTATAATCTTTCCCATTGTTTGTAAACAATTGGAAATTGTTTGCTGAGCAACATTTAATTGTTCTTCAGGTTGTTTTTGAGTTTGACATGCATTTTCATCCAGTAATGCTTGTAATTGTTGGTCTTCAAGTTTTTTCAGTTGACCTGGATGTTCTTTGTCTTTCACATTGAAATCATCGCTTTTAAAGAGTTTAAACCACCATTCACAAATATCTTGAGATGGAGCATGTTCACCATAACCTTTCCAAAGTATTCAGCTTCACTTTTCTTCAAAATAAAGTAATGAATTAAAACTTTCCACAAATGCTCTTTTTTTGGCATGAAATTAGACATTTTTAATCGTAAAACATATCTACGATGTTAACACCTTCAACAAATTTTGACATGAAGTTTTGAAGCTTGCTTTCAATACAACAAAATAGCATACATATCAAATAGCATATATATCAACATAAGTGTAACTCCAACTATTGAAAAAAATCTGCATTATTAACTGGTGCACCTAGTATGTATAGCATAGGCCATTTGTAGAAAAGACCACTGATGGCTAGAGATAATGTGTGCACATGGAGGCCACCTAGAAAGCACATGGGATGAAATAACTCAGTACCTGTTTGAGAAGCTTGGATCAAAGTTTTCGCAGTCTATCAAAAGATAGGAACAACAATGACAGGGGCTGGATCTGACATCTAGTAAGGTTTTTTGTTTTTTTTTTATTCTCTACTTGCTGTGAGTTTTATTAGCTGTCAAGCTGTCTTGAATAGCTAGAACAAAGTTCACAGCATCCCCCAAAAGTCTTTTTTGCTCAATGCATGGATTAGATGAAAAGGAGGTCTTCAGAGTCAATTAGTCTGATAAAAATATAGCAAAGCATTCCTTTTCCAACCATGGGTTTGTCTTTGGGATACACGCAGCTTTTTTATTAACATATATTCTTGTCTAGTCCTAACAATCCCAGTATTTAGATATATGTGAGAGTGTAAATTAAAATTAGCCAATTAGATCCATTATCTTAAACCTGGCAATGATACATAAATGATATGGGCTTATAGCAATATCTTCTTTGGCATGGGAAACGTGTCCCTTTCACTTGTTGCCTTGAGGTGATATGTATACTATGTGGTTTATCAACTCTGATGTGTTG
Source organism: Lasiurus cinereus (assembly GCA_011751065.1). NCBI lineage: Eukaryota > Metazoa > Chordata > Mammalia > Chiroptera > Vespertilionidae > Lasiurus > Lasiurus cinereus. The sequence continues at coordinate 6,780,883 of JAAGEH010000015.1, forward strand.
ACTCTATACTCTTTAAAAACGTTTTCCTTCTAAATCGGTTATTTGAATCTGATATTCAAATTGGTTCAGACCACAGTGTCATTTGCATTCCATTGTAATTGAATATTTCATCTACATTTAATGTCATTTATGATTCAGAAGAGAAGATGGAGATTAAAAATAATAACCTCATGTAGTGCAGGCAATATTTTTCAAGTGTTTTGATCTACTTTTTCTTTTTGTTCTTCTTTGCATTCAACCTGAGACTGCTCTAGAGACACCCATTGCCTGAAAAGAGGAAGAAGGGGTAGTGGTGGCTTAAAAATATTATAGAAAGAAGGCAAAGAGTCAGTTTTCAGATTTTGGTTCCCAAAATAGGGCACATTGGTCATATGTGGATCTCTTAGTTTCTTTCTTGGTATGGACAGAATTACAGAAGATAAAGGGAGTTTGGCTGAACTCCCAGCACAAGGTAGGTCAAGAATAGCCTAGGAAATTAAAGAATCTTAAAAAAATGTCCCCAAATTAACATGAGAGTAGAGTAACAAAGTGACTCTAGGTTTAGGGCTAAACATGCCCATTGAAGATGTATCGGGATTTAAGGGTAGATTTAGCCTCAGGCTTTCTGGCTTGATAGACACAAAGTAGCCAAGATCTGTCAGGCTCTAAATCAGTGGTTCTCAACCTGTGGGTCGCAACCCCTTTAGGGGTCCATGGACCCCCATCACAGGGGTCGCCTAAGACCATCAGAAAACAAAGATATTTACATTACGATTCACAACAGTAGCAAATTTACTGTTAGGAAGTAGCAAAGAAAATAATTTTATGGTTGGGGGGTCACCACAACATGAGGAACTGTATTAAAGGGTCCCGGCATTAGGAAGGTTGAGAACCACTGCTCAAAATGGTTGAGCTAAAGGGTGAACCAAAGTTAGTTTGGAATTGGTGAAGAAAAAAATTCAACAATGCCTGCCTGGCATGGTTCAGTGGTTGAGCATCAACCTATGAACCAGGAGATAATGGTTGGATTCCTGGTCAGGGCACATGCTCATTTGTGGGCTCCATTCCCCAGTGTGGGGCATGCAGGAGGCAGCTGATCAGTGATTCTCTCTCATCATTGATGTTCCTGCCTCTCTCCCCTCTCATTTCCTCTCTGAAATTAATTTTTAAAAGCCATTGCATGCAAGATTTTGTGGTCATAGACTATGGTAGGGACATACACTTCTGCTGTAGGTAACTGTGCAGAGGACAAAATCTTGCGGAAGGGTGTATGCATATTTCATCAAGCACTATCACAGGATTGGATCAGGGATGCCACACTGAACTGGAGACTTGTATATGTAAAGTAGGATGCTAAATTTGAAATAAAGAGAATATGGTAAGTCCGCTGAGATCAGGGAAAAACATCCTGATAGGGAATTCGATATTGGGTTCAATGCAAAGTGTTAGGTCTATTGAAACCAACTACTAGACAAACACAAACCAAAACAAAACAAAAATTTGCAACTTGAATAAAACAGAGATATGTTAAGAAAAAAAGGTTCATTGAGGTCTGATTTACATACCATCAAATTTATTCATGTTAAGTATACAATTCAATTATTTTTAGTAAGTTTATAGGGCTGTGCAACCATAACTAATTGCACTGACGAAGAAAGGGGCATTGTGGTAGAGAAGATTACAATTATAAATGGATTATAAAAGTAAAACTTTAAATTAAAAGTAACTTGGTATTGGAAAGTTTCAATCCCTTCATTTTATCTATATATGTCATTATATATAGTTATGTATACATATACATTTGAATGCATATAGTTATATACTTATGTAGTTATATACATATATGCATTCATTAAATGTCATGATGTTCCTCTATAAGAAGTTTAATTTATTTATTATTTTATGAATTAATTACATCATTCATTCCCTTAATGATTTTTATATTGAAAGATATTGAGAACATGATCACAATGTAGAATAAAATTGTCTTTTACTTTAAGGATTTTAGTCTAGTGTGGGAGGCAGTCACGAAACCAAATAATGACAATATACCAACATAAATGCTGTGAGAGATATATGCCCTATTTCTTTTTCCCTACAGTCCTATAAAATGAGGAAGGCTTTATTAATATTCTCATTGAATAGATGAAAACTCTATAGGCCATACCAATTATAGCAACAAGCAAAGTGGAAGGAAAACAAAAAATTAGATAATTTTAGGTATAATTTTTTTGATCTTTAAAAAATACATTTTTTTAGTCTTAAGGACAGTAGATCTTATGCACTAAATTGTAAGGTAGTATTTTATAAGTTATGTGGTAGAATGTTTTTTGTTGGTAGAATTTGTCATTATTGTTCAACCTGTAAGAATTTATTAAATACCCACTCTTGGCCAAATTCAGGCATCATAGGGCTTTCAGGATTAGATCCATTACCATCACCATTCTTAATCAAATGGTGTTTCAGTGTAACAATGGGAAAATTTTATCTTCCCTCTGATTAGATATATTGTTGGGAATTGTCCAACCTATTGTAAGCAAATGTGGGTGAATGCAAAGAATTGACTTAGAATGAGATTAAAGCTGTGTTTAGATTCCAGCTTGGCCCCATTCTAGTTTTGTGAAGTTCAGCAATTTCTTTGGTCTCTCTGTTTTCTTGCCTTTTTAATTGGAATGATAATACCTATCTAACAGCGTTGAAAGTGAAATGTGTTATGAAACATGCCATTTGTAGTACCTGCCTCCTAGGAAGTTTCTTTTCAATTATTTTATAGCACTTAAATCACCTGCATATATTACTAAAACCTCACAACTATACCTTGCCTTGATTAAAGAAAAATATGGTTCCTGTCTTCAGATACCTTACATTTACTAAATTAGATGGAAGAAACTAATACATATGAAGTAGAAAACAAGTAGGCAAGTCACATAAGCGACTTAGATTTCAACTTCTTCTTATAATATGGGTTAAAACTGCCTGCTGCCAGATGTGGGGAAATAGTTTACTGTATGTTTTTCTTTTCCATGGTCTGAACTGAGAAATAGGCCTCAGGGTCAGGGAATCCAAGTATCAGCTCTACTTTCTGAACTAGCTGGCTGAGCTAAAACAGACTTCCTCTTCCTTGCTAATCAGTCTAGATTTGGCCCCTATGTGGACATAGTTGGGACTGCCACCCAGCTACTTCCTTACAGCGTCATGAGAACTGCAGGTGGAGAGCACAAGTGAGCTTTAACCTTTCATTCCTTCTCCCTTCTCTCTAGGGAAGCTTGCATCAATGGGTATCAGATTCTTGTGGTTTAACCAAGCAGATGTATCACTCCTCTTCACATGAGGAGAAACTTCCTAGAGGTAGAGAATAAGCAATTATTTCTATTTACAGTTGGCTGCCAGGTGTTCAAGAAGAGATAGGGAGCCGAAAACCGGTTTGGCTCAGTGGATAGAGCGTCGGCCTGCGGACTGAAGGGTCCCAAGTTCGATTCCGGTCAAGGGCATGTACCTTGGTTGCGGGCACATCCCCAGTAGGGGGCGTGCAGGAGGCGGCTGATGGATGTCTCTCTCTCTCATCGATGTTTCTCACTTTCTATCCGTCTCCCTTCCTCTCTGTGAAAAATCAATAAAATATATTAAAAAAAAGTAGAAGAAGAGATAGGGAAATGTTCACCCTATAAATATCGGGTAGAAGTGTGAGTAAAACTTAAATGAGGATGTATATAATCCATTGAGCACATGCCTGCCAATATAGTCCCTGCATAGAAAAAGGTCTCTCATTTCTAGGGAAGAGGGCATTACTGGGGCCTGCAGTAACTCTGAAGGCTTCAGAGAACTGTTACTATTAAATGACAAGTTGAACTTTGACAAAAATATCAAAACACTTCACTTCTCTACATCTGTGATTCACCCAGGGGCCTTTAGGGTCAATTTTAACCTGAAATTCAGAGGTAATATTGTGTTGGCTCTCATAGTAGTGACTGGACTTTTACCCTCACCTTATCAGGTGGCTGCACTCGCTCCACAAACAGTGGTTCCCCCTCATCAGTCTTGCATTTGTGTAGGACTATTCCATGACTAAATCATCAGAACAGTTTTTACTTATGTGTGTAGAATCTCTGAACATCTATTTTATTCTCATTTTCCATTGTCCCTTTTAAATGCCTTGATTCTTAACTAGAATAGCAGAAGGCTAGAAGGAGCACCTCCCTGAGTGTTTAGACCCATTTTAAAGTTACACGGAGTTTGTCTGAAACAGGTGACCTCACTGTTTTTTTCTGATTGCAAAGCAGAATAGATATGAACTGTGTCTCATCTAAGAGATGATTCTCAGCCTCTGGCTTGCTCAGCCCTTCAAGGTCTGCTCCACACCATGACTTCCCAGACTATGTTGTTTGCTTTGTTTTAAATAGAGAAAAACAAAACAAAAAAAAAAAAAACAAACAACTAAAACAAACAAACAAACAAGAACAAGCCAAGTATAATGGTGCAGTTGAATGTACACTGAGTGACCAGATTATTATGATCTCTGAACGCATAATAATCTGGCCACTCAGTATATAGGCTATATAATAAAAAGCTAATATGCAAATTGTCCCCTTGTCCCCTCAACCAGGAGTTTGACCAGCAGGCAATTCAGCCAACTGCCCATGTCCCCTCTGGACCCTACCCACGCACAAATTCATGCACCAGGTGACTATATACATACATATATATATATTATATATATGTATATATATATGTATACACACACACACACACACACACACACACACACACACACTAAGTAGCCAGATTATTGTGCACTCAGAGATCATAATAATCTGGCCACTCAGTGTATAAAACACAGCTATCCTGAAGATCCTGACAGTAAGGAATGAGACCTGATCACGTCTTTCACATGAGTGTTGCTGAGTTGATCTGGGTCTCAAGACTGTGTGCAAATGTAGCCGTGTCCACTTCAGAGTGTTGGCTGCCTTGATCAAAGGCAACGTACGCATCTCAAAGATTTTTCAGTTTCTGTGTTGACAAATGCTGAAAACTCAGCCTTTAAAGTACAGATATTACTAGTGTCCTAACTGTTTCTGCTCTTAATTGCTAATTATACAATCTGTTTAAAAGCTAGCGATGTGACTCTCAGGTTTGCAAATGTCTTTGCAGCTGCCTATACATTCAAATTAAAGCCCAATGCAGCTGTGGTAGAGGCAATTTTATATTATTCCCTGGAAGGACAAATTCTATTCTTATAGGGCCCTGAAAGTCTTTCTGTCCACTCTTCCAAAATCCATTACTGTTTGGTTGTTCGCATCCTAGACAGCATGTCTCCTCATTCCAGGTGAAGGGAGAAATTGCCATTTCACTGTTCCTTGCTCACTTAATGTGAGATACAAAAGCCTTTTAAAAATTTCATCTCCTCTTAGAAAGTGTTTTAAAATATCTAACTCCTTTCTCTTGGCATCCATCTGTAAATGTATATTTAGCTCTTTAAAATTCATTGCCCATGCAGAGTATGAGAAAATGTTTTCTTGCATTTCATTGAGGGCAAAGCTGCTTTTAGACCTCTGAGGCATTTATGTAATAAAAATTAGCATTTTGTAGTACCTCAAATAACCCAGAAGTCAGTGGAATTTACCAAGACATTGGGGCCATGATAAATTGACTTGAACCCTAATCATAGGACTAACACCATTTCCAAGATTTTTGCCAGTTCATGGAGAACTTACTTTCTCATGGTCACTATTGACATAGGAATTCTGTTTCTATGAATCTTGTCTCTGTTTCCTGACACTGTCAATGTAAATATAAAGCACAGCTTCTTTTTTGTTTCCATCAAACATGCCACACACCCTATGAAGATCTAGTAAACTTTATTCAGACTTGGTATTCACAAAAATATGGAGGAGGAATTAGAATTTTCAACATGGCTGAGATTTCAATTTCAACATTAGATGCCCTACTCTAAAATGTGCACTAGCCATCCATCTCTGGAACATTCCTATAGACTTTTATCCCAAGTCATGCTGGCTGCTTTTTCCTCTCCCTCCTCCTATTTCTCATACCCTCCATCCCTCCATCCAGAACTGCACTGAGAACTGCAAATCATTCACCTTATGCTATGTAGATTTATTTGGCTCTCTTCGGTGTTGATTCTCAAGCCTTCAGATCCAAAAAAACCAATGGAAATACGCAGAAATATAAAATATATTTGTACTTCACAGACTATTTCTTCATGGGAGTGGAATTTGTAGTTTAAAGACTTGTTTTTCTCTGCAGTTACACTTGCATCAACTATTTGTTGTGAGCCCTTTTATTTATTGAAATATTTATTTAATGCTTACTATGTAGCAAGTTTCAAGTTAGCACTTGTTTCTGGGATAAATTTGCACCTGTAATACAAGGCAATATAACATAGTAGAGGAAAGGTTTAGGAACAGAGGAATTTGATTGTGGTTCTGTTTCATTTATCCTTCAACTTACTCATTCTAAAAATGATTGTTGAAGCCTACTCTGGATCAGAAATAAACTAAATACAGTGATATTGAAATTATTTATACGTGTCTCCTTGAAGTAGACAGCCATATGGACAAAAACTTGTAATGTAGTTCTTTAAGTATAAAAGTTAATAGCTGTGTGATTTGGGTATGTTTCTAGTCCTCCATTTCTCCAACATAAACTGAGGATACTAATAATACCTGTTTCAAGTGTCTTTTGTGTGGACTAAATAGAGGGAGCACAGGCAATGATTAGTACATGGCTTGACACATATAAGAACTAAACAAGCATTATTATAAGTGGATGCCCAGAAAGGGAAAGTGGCTTACTCATGTTCATGTGCTTGGAAGTACTCAAGCAACTTACTAGGTTTGAGATATAAACACAAAGTGGTGAGAGCAGAGGAAAAGATAGCATTCCCCTGGAGATCGCATTTAAAATAGACTTAGAGGATACATGAGAGTTTGGTAATAGATGAAGCAGAGAATGATGTTCTAGTAAGTTGTTAAAATGTAAATTGCAGGAGAGTGAATGAGGTGGATAAGGTAGGAAAGAATGATAGGGGCAGCTCTACCGTATTAGGAGAGGTCGACTATCTGCTTTAACATAAATCCTCCCATTCCCAATAGATTTCTTTTTTAAAAATTTTATTTTAAAGATGATGAAAAACATATAACATACTATTTTTCATCTTTTTTTTCCATTATAGTTCACATTCAATATTATTCTGTATTAGTTTCAGGTACATAACATAGTGGTTAGACAATCATATTTACAGAGTGAATAGCTTCTAAATATACCTTTCTTTCTCATTCACTTTCAAGTCCAGGAATGTTAGCAGCATGAGTAGGGGTGAAGATTTCTTTAGGTAGACATTTAAAGAAACAGATGATTCCACAAAGACACCGCTCCTCTTCGCCAGGAGCTGAAGGCCAAAAGAAAACGTGGGGAGTTGTGTGGGAGGCTTTAAAGGTCATAGGAAGTGGAGCACATCACATCTAACCATATTCTCCTAGCCAGAACATAGTCACATGGCCCCATATAACCACAGGAGAGGCTGATAAATGTATTGCACCTCCAAGAAGGAAACATAAGGATGGTTTGATGAGTCCCTAATATTGTTGTTGCTACCTTTACTCATTTCTGTTATGTTATTTATGTTAGCTTCTCTAAAACACAGTTTAATCATGTGGAGCATGAGGATAAGCAAAGACGTGTTTTTGTAAGGATTAAAACATTGTTCAGGGAAAGTTCTTTTAGAATACCTGCCATGTGTTAGTGATTATTATTATATGAGTACTAGAGGCTTGGTGCACAAAATTCATGCATGGGAGGGGGTGTCCCTCAGTGCAGCCTGCACCCTTTCAATCTGGGACCCCTTGAGGGATGTCTGACTGCCCTCTCACAATTCAGGACTGCGGGCTCCCAACTGCTCACCTGCCTGCCTTTCTGATTGTCCCTAACTGCTTCTGCCTGCCAGCCTGATCACACCCTAACCACCTCTGCCAGCCTGATTGATGCCTAACTGCTCCCCTGCCAGCCTATTTGGCCCTAACTGTCCTACCTTGTAGGCCTGGTCACACCTAACTGCCCTCCCTGCAGGCCTGGTCCCCCCAACTGTTATCCCCTACAGGCTTGGGTCCCCCCTGAATTGCCCTTTCCTGCAGGCCTGGTGACCTCCAACTTCCCTCCTTAGCTGGCCTGATCACCCCTAACTGCCCTCCCCTGCTGGCCATCTTGTGGTGACCATCTTATGTCCACATGGGGGCAGGATCTTTGACCACATGGAGGCAGCCATTTTGTGTATTGGAGTGATGGTCAATCTGCATATTACTCTTTTATTAGATAGGATAGAGGCCTGGTGCATGGGTGGGGGCCAGCTGGTTTGCCCTGAAGAGTGTCCTGGATCAGGTTGGTGGTTCCCTTGGGGTATGAGGTGGCCTGAGACAGGTGCCTGTGATGGTTTGCAGACTGGCCATGCCCCCTGGTGACCCAAGTGGAGGCCCTCATATCTGGGATTTATTTACCTTCTACAATTGAAACTTTGTAGCCTGGAGTGGAGCCAAGCCTTCTGCTCACTCTATGGTAGCAGCCATTTCTGTTGGGATTTATTTATCTTCTATAATTGAAACTTTGTAGCCTTAAGCGGAAGCCAAGACAGGCCATGGCTGCAGAAGCTTGGCTTCCTCCATCACCAGGGGCAACCCTAGCCTCCTGCTCTCTCCAGCTCTGTGGCTGCTGCCATTTTGTTGTGATTTATTTATCTTCTATAATTGAAAGTTTGTAGCCTGGAGTGGAGTCCTGGGCCCACCAGGGTGTGTGGAAAGCTTGGTTCTCTCCATCCCCAGAGGCAACCCTAGTCTCCTGCTCTTGTCAGCTCAGTGGTTTCCACCATTTCTGTTGGGATTTATTTATTTTCTATAATTGAAACTTTGTAGCCTTGAGAGGAACCTTGGGCTGGCCAGGGTGTGCAGAAAGCTTGGCTTCCTCCATAGCCAAGGAAACCCAAGCCTCCTGCCTGCTCTCTCTGTGGCCACAGCCATCTTGGGTGGGTTAATTTGCATACTTGTTCCTGATTGGCTGATGGCTGTGGCTTGTGGGTATAGCTGAGTGATGGTTAATTTGCATATTACTGTTTTATTATATAGGATAAGTGCAGCTCAAAACAAAATGAATGATTTTCTTATAAGTATTTCTGAAAAAGTCCAAAGTGGCACATTTTATGACTAGCTCTTTGAGCAATGGATGATGGATGAAAAAGTAGCCCTGATATGCTGTAGGGAGCTAAGCCAATGAAGCCCACATGTGTCTTGGACAGTAGAGAAATGATGGCTAACATTTGCAGGCAGCCTTTTTCAATTGTGAAAATTTCATGCTCAGCTTTTGGCAAGAGAGAAGACAGTTCAGGAGTGGCAAACTGAGAGACAGTGACATTGCCAAAGGGTGACATGATGAGGCTCTGTTCCCCACTCCAACAAATATACTGAGAAGAAAAAGTTAACACACTTAAGTAGAAGTTTTCACATTATTCTGCCTAAGTTCCAATCAGATTTTGGAGCGTTGGATATTCTCTAAACTGATATTTTGGAGTACCAATGTGAGCGGCACTGATTGAAGGGAGATACATGTGATCCATTTCCAAATGGTGGAGTCTGACTTGTAGATAAATTGAAGTCAAATGTGTGCTTGTTTTCTTTCTTATCAGAGCCTATGTTTACTTTCAACTAGTGAAGAGTTTAGTAAAAGTAAGTTTTCTCAGTTTGCATTCATTGGCAGATCAAAATAATAGAGGGAATTTACTCAGTGGGAGATTCACTGAAACTGTGGTGAATATTTATTTGCTTTCTGGTGTCAAAAATGGGTGGATAAATTTCATCTTTGTTAACACTTAATATTTCTTGTTATTAGTAAGAAAATGTTGTGACCCCAAGTAAATTAAATTAAGACAGTGCACAATTTCTTTGCAAACAATGAAATTGTTATGTTATTGAACTTTTGAAGTCAATGTGATTTTGTCAGGGTTATTTACCATTGATGAGGAAGTAACCTAATGAATCATTCTGAAGAATGCTCGTTAATTTTATCTCTAACAAGAGTGCTTGACAGCAGCAAGATGAATTACTGTGTTGAAATGCAAAAGCTATGTGGATTTATGTTAAATGCTTTATTTCAGTGTTTTAATATTTGTGTTTAATAAAGAAAATTATGTCTCTGAATGAATTCTCATTGGCCTCTGAACATTTTGAATTTATGAGTTGAAAGCAACTTCAAGTTAAAGATATGTTGGGATTTTGTCAATGCCTGTTGGGTATGAAAATGTTATCTGATGATGCCCAGCTGGCATGGTTCAGTGGTTGAACATCTACCTCTAAACCAGGTCACAGTTCTATTTCTGATCAGAGCACATGCCTGGGTTTTGGGCTTGATCCCCAGTGTAGGGAATGCAGGAGGCAGCCAATCAATTATTTCATTTCATCATTGATCTCTTTCCCACTCTGAAATCAATAAAAACATATATTTAAAACATTTTTACCTGATGGAACATGTTATAATTAGGCAGGCCAACATACCTGCTTCTCAGCTCAAATCTCAAACTGGATCATGCCCCTTTTTCCTTGTCTGTTTCAAAACTAGGTTTCCTATACTTTCCATTTTGAAGACATTAGGTTACTTTTTATTTCATTTAAAGCTCTGAATTGTTTCCACTTGTGCACTTCCTAAGAGTTCTCAGGTTGCAGTTTTCCCATTTACTGTAGAATGTAATACTTTCTAACTTGTAGATACCCATCTGTTTTTGGTACCACAACCTTTGTTTAGATATTATATCTTATTCACTTATGTACCTATGTGCCTTTGCACATTTTTGAACTCTGAATGAATGGCATTCCCCTAGCTAATTCAATGCATCATCTATTATAATCAGTATTATGTTTCTCTTCTTTTTGAGGTGAAAGATGCAAATAAGGAGGAGTGAGAAAGTATTTTCTAACTCTTAAACTTATGGTAGGAGACCAACCTTTTTTTAAAAAAAAGATCCTAATAAGTTACAGGATAAATAGAAATATAGGATTGCACTACAGGGGACATGCTATAATTATCAATTATCCCACAAGTAAGAGGAGACTAAAAGAGTACTAGTAAAGATATGTTTGTGAATGCAACTTTTGCATAGCTGGCACTTTACCTTACCATTAGATGCTATTGCTATTAGCAAAAGTGATGTACTGTGAAGCTAATTAAGAGCCATTCAGTCTTACAGGTCACTGTCAAAGCCCTATATAGTACATTTTTAAAGAAGAATTCTTCAAATGTGTAAGTTTTAGGTTCTACAAAATATAAATTCACTCCAAGTGATTAGCCCCATTTTATAGATGAGAAAGACTAAAAGATTATGACAAAATCAGAATTCCAGAGTAATATAGTGAGAGCAAAAATGGAAACAAAACACTGATCTGAGCCTTCCTCATTTCCAAGAGAGAGATAGAATTGATATCAAATTATTTGGCTTAGAGTCAAACTTAATCTGAAAACATGTCATGTTCCAGAATCTATATCAAGTTATTTGGCTTAGAGTCAAATTTAATTTCAAAGCATGTCATATAATCTGTTTATTTAGAAAATATTTTTGAGACATTAATAGGTCGCTTAGCTGTCAAAAGTATTTAAATAAAAGTGGTATGGGCAAAATAATTATCAAAATATTAAAAGGTCCTTCGGTGGCCTATTAGGAAATGTGCTTCATTCTTTTCCTATGCATAGAACATTCACAAATGAACTTTTCCTGGTTTTCTTGGGAATTTTATTTTTTATAATTACATATGTCTGAATACTTTAAACAGAAAATAAGGTCGGTTTCAACTTAAGCAAATCGCTATACCCAAAACCTAGGGCTAGCATTAAAAGTTGAGACAGGGATCATTGCTAGCCCTAGGTGATATTAGTGTCAATTTAGAGAACTTCATACCTAAAAGAGTGTCTCTGATGATTACTAAATCCTGCCAAGAAGAGAGTAGGTTAATAATTTATAACCCATAATCAAGACAGCCTTTTCTGTTTATAAATTATGTATAGTTATCTGCCTTCTTTTCTTGTTTATTTAATCAATTTAATTCTTATATAGTACTGCTGAAAATTTACTTAGTTGGCACGGAATCATTTGCTATCTTTAGTTTGAATTGAAGGAGAGAAATTTTAGTGAGACCCTTTCATTCAGTCAACACATTTTTAACTACTAAATATCTGTTGCTAAGCATATAGGATAGAAATAAAATAGAAAAAGAAAAATCCCTGTACTCATGGAAGTTATTTACTAGTAGAAAGAGATAGACCAAACAAATAAACAATTAAAATAAAGTATGGGAAATAGGCAGGCAGTGACATCGGGGTGATTCTATTTCAAATATTGGCTTCTTTGGTATTATATTTGACATATGGAAGTGTCTGAGGTAAGAATGTTCTAGGTGGAGAGAACAGCAATAATTAAGGCAAAGAAGAAAAGATAGGAGGTAAAGTTGGGGAGGTAGCTGAGTGAAACAGGAAGCCATCAGATTTGGAACGAAGGAATAATAATAGGATCTAACAGGATCTGATTTTTAATGTGATAATTTTGGGTGCTTCACTCAGGACAGACTAAAGGGAGGCAAGGATTGATTCAGGGAGACTAGAGGCCCTAGCAATAGATGATGGGGACTTGGACTAGTATAATAACCGCAGAGGTAATACAAAATGTATCAAATGTTTCAGATGTTTTTGCCCTAGGAAATGGAAAATATAGTTGTCATTTACTGAGATATGTAAGATTTTAAGAGGACCAATTTTCTGGCATGTTGGAGTAAGATGAGGATGCAAATTAGAAATTGGCAGTACTCATGTTAAAGTTCAGATGTCTCAAATCCTTGTCTCTATTATCCTTGATTCAAGTCCTATGATATTGAACATTACATTTTTTTTTCTAATCCTCAGCAGAGGTTATTTTTTTCATTGACTTTAGGGAGAGTGGAAGGGAGAGGGAGAGACAGAGAGAAACATCAATGTGAGAGAGACACATCAATTGATTGTCTCCCAAATACCCCTGACCAGGGCCGAGAGCCTGCAACTGAGGCATGTGCCCTTGACCAGAATCAAACCTGGGACCCTTTAGTCTGTAGGCTGACACTCTAGTCACTGAGCCAAACTGGCTAGGGACATTAGCTTTCTATTAACCTTACAAGTCCTCAAATCATAAATCCTTTATCATGTTAAATATTTACTCTGAATTATTTTTGGACTAAATTTCTTATTACTTTTTGTTTTTATGCTTTTCTAATTGGCTCTTCAAAATGCATTTCTTTTCATAATGGCAGTTAGAATAGGCACTCTTAATTTTAAAATGGTATGAAACATTCAAATTCCATTAATGTTTGTGATGTTCTTTACTATATTTACCTTTTCAATATTATTTTCATACATTATTTTAGGAATCCCCATAAATATATATAAAGAACACTAATAATCGCAAGTAATCCCACTATGCAGAGGTAACCATTGTTTTCTTTTGTATATTCTGGTCACTCCATATCTCATTCATAACTCATACTTCCTTATTGTGCAGTTATTATATACTAGGGACTGTACTAAATACTTTATATGGATTGACTGACTGGTTTAAGTCACATTAACAACCCTTCACCAGTCAGCATTCTTACTTGAAATAAAAACAAAAACAAACTAGCTGGTTCAAACATTAAAATATATATATTAAACTATATTAGCTTTAGGATTCCCCCAAAATGTTGGGGGACCAATCTGTGGTACAGACATGAAAGTACCTAAAATTACAGCACATATTTGGTCTGGTGAAAAAAATCACCATTGTGCCCGATAATCTCAGGCAATGCATATTGCTCACCAATTTTCTTAGCGCTGGGCCTCTGACAGGTTTGGATATGCTTTCCAATGAGACCCATTGATGGTAAATATTCATCAAATAGAGGAAGTATATATCAAAAGTTCTGGGCTGCCAAAAATATTAATGAACTTTTAGAACAGTACACCTCTGAGGTACTCTGATACCAGTATATTACTTTTTTTATATATTTAAAACCCCAAATAGCAACAACACAAGTGATAGATACTAACATAATAAAACTAGCCCTTGATAAGCAAGCAAAGGGAAAAGCAAAGCCTGATTCATTGTCTCTCCAAGAGGCTCATCCAAATACTCAACAATTCTTATGTTTGTACTAGGAGCTCCAGGTGATTTCCATTCCTCCTGTAATTCTATCAAAATCTATCTCAATTAACTAAATTGGGAAGATTGCCACCAACAATTAACCCAAATAGTAAAGAAAAGGGAAAGGATAACAAGAAATAGCAAGAAATAGTTAGTCTATCCCAGGTCCCAGTATGAAATCTGTGCTGGCACATCTGGTGGAAACTACCTCCATTGCTCACAGGTGTCAATAACACATGCTCACTCAGTTACTAAACAGAGACGTCAAAATGAACAGACAGTGGAATGGTTCATATTTCTAGCTCTGAAATTCGACTCATTGCTTACTTTTTCTGTGACCTTGGATAAACTACTTAATCTCTCTGACTCTCAGTTTCTTCTTCTACAAAATGGAGATATTTATAATACACTTAGCTCATAGGACTATAGTTGGGATCATTTGAGATAATGCTTGTGCCTCCTTTTACATGTAATCTATTTCTGATATATCTGTTTATCTGATTCAGTCTGAGATGGACGATGGTTGGCTGCTCTTACCGGTAAATTGGGAATATAACAGTAATAATGTAGCAAAGTCTCAACATAGAACTTGTAATATACTTTGTATTAGATAGCTTCAGCAGAAGGAGGTTATGTCTGTGAAAATAAGAAAACAAATAGAAGAAAAATAATTTTCTAAAGGAAAAATGAAAAGATATACTTTATTTAGTACCTATTGTATTTGTGTTGCATATAATGATACAGCAACTTGGGAATGGCCATAGGTTGACAAAGCACAAACATTGCAATAAAAGTTATATCTAATAATTACCAAATATCTATTATATTCTAGGTACTACAATAGAAATATTTCATATATAATGTCACATAATTTACACTACAATTTTTGCAAGTTATGAAACTGAAGATCAAACAATATAAGTACATTGTCCCCAAATACAAAACTTTAAATGGCCATCTGACTTCTATATTGTCATGCTAAATCAGGCATGTACTGAACAAACATGTAATCTTTACTTTTTTCCATAATGCATTTCTGCAAACTGCAAAGCAAAGGAAATCATTGTAAAGTGAATTCTATTTTTCCAAAGGAACATGCTATTATTGGAGGTTGTACTCTTAACCAATAATTTGACATTGTCTAAATTATATATATATATATATATATATATATATATATATATATATATATGATCAACAGCATCTCATAAGAGCAAAGGTATCAAGACCATAAAATGTGCTGTCTAATAGATATGAATTATATATGTGATGAGCAATAATGTTGTTTATCTTTTTTGAACTTAAAAAGGGTTTTGGAGAACATTTTGGATGGATTTTTCTCTTAAAGAAACTCTCTTGGGGAAGAAACCTACTTTAAAACCTCCCTTTCTCTTTCTCTCTTGATAAATGTCTTTTGTCTGCAGAGTGATTTGGAATTATTCCATTGACTATTCTCTTTAAAAATTGCTATTACAGCACCTCGTATTGCAGGGAAAAAAGAAAGAAAGAAAGAACTTTGAAGTGATTCAGAAAACCTGAATTCTGGCCTCATATCTATTAGTAGTTATCTGTATGATCCAAACAATGAAGCTTCTTCCTTGTGCTTCAGTTTCTTTATCTCTGTGAATACACTAGATAAGGTGAATTTGAAAGGTCCTGCAGGGCTATAACTTTCTAGAACCTGATAATAGTGTACCCAATCCTTAAAAAAAATTGTTTATTTGAACTTTTAAATCTTTATTGTTGAAAGTATTACATATGTCTCCCCTTTTCCCTCCATTGATCCCTTCTAACCCAGCCCTGCCTCCTACCCCAGGTCTTTATCAACCTATTATCTATGTCCATGGGCTATGCATATATACATACAAGTTCTATGGTTGATCTCTTTCCTCCCACCAACCCACTGCACCTTCCTTCCAAGATTCAATAGTTAGTTTATTTTGTTCATTGGATTTCACATAAGAGTGAGATCATGTAATGCTTGTCTTTCTCTGACTGGCTTATTTTGCTAAGTAAAATAAGTAAGATGCAAAAAGTAAAAGCCTGCATGATATCATTTATACATGGGAACTTAAAATGTGGAATCTCAAAATGTTAAAAAGCTGGTCATTTGATTTTGAAGTGATCAACATAATAAGATTATGTTCCTTAGATTCTATTGCTATTCATCAGTTTCTGTTAATGCACCTAAAATATAAATTATGAGAAAATTATAAATTTGGAAAGGATCATGGAGGATGCCTAGTGCAATGAAGCCCTACACTGAATGATCATTCAAGCCTCTAGGGTATCCTTAAAAATTACAACTTTTTGAGCCCAGAACGTGGGTATTATGATTCAATATATGAAGTATGGGTGCTAAGAGTCTGACATAGTATGTTTAAAACTATCCCTGGATTATTAACAACTAGTTATGATTGGTAAATCTTGAACCACTTAAATCTCTCTTTCTATGGACTAGAAACCTGTGGTGAAGAGATAAAGATTGAGGTTACAAATCAGGATGTTGAACAATGTTGTCCTGATACTTATTTTTTTTCTTTCTATACTATGTGGCAAAAAGAATTATTAGAATTAGTGGTACTTTTGCTAAGCCAGGACCATTTCAGGTAGTATTCTGCCAATCCATACTAAACTCAGGTTTATGTTCTCACGGATATGATGTGGGCCTTTTAACAGAGCCAACATTGTACACTATTACCTTGTCAGGTTATTAGTATAAACTTACATGAGCCAGGCTGCCATATAAAACTGGAACAAAATGACAAGGAGAGTCTAGATGTAAATTAAAGTCAAAAGAATCAGGAATGGCTTGGTAGTCAGTGCAAGATACAAGAAGGGAAAGTCTGGAGACATTTTTTGGATATTCCCTTGGTACTCTTATTGTGGTCACATATTCTTAGTTATGGCAAAATGACACAGGAACCACTTGAGGGTCAAGGCAATATAAGTAGACTATTAGCTTCCTGCTCCAATTTCTTTGCAACCAAGGAAAGAGTGCATTGATATATATATAAAGATATTATAAAGTTAATTAGCAGAAAGTTGCTCTCATGACTGCAGAGTGATTTGGAATTATTCCATTGACTATTCTCTTTAAAAATTGCTATTACAGCACCTCGTATTGCAGGAGAAAAAGGAAGAAAGAATTAACTTTGAAGTGATGCATAAAACCTGCATTCTGGCTTCATCTCTATTAGCAGTTATCTGCATGATCCAAACAGTGAAGCTTCTTCCTTGTGCTTCAGTTTCTCTATCTCTGTGAATACACTAGATAAGGTGAATTTGAAAGGTCCTGCAGGGCTATAACTTTAAATTATAAATACACCTACCTGTTAAGTATAATACAAATATCAAGGTAAAGTATTTAATATAAATCATATTCAAGCTCATAATTTGAGAAAAAAAAATCCCTTAATCTTGCAGTTGTAGGCAACTATTTCATGCATAGGAGAAATATGTTTTTCCATTTTAGTTCTGGTTCAAATCCTTCTGTGATAGTTGCTTCTTGTTTAAGCTCTCATCTACAATGGATTGTATTATTTTTATTAATTTTGAAATGTTTGAATATTGAGGGCCTGGTAATTGCAAGATTTGGCTTGTAATACTAATTTGCCATGAACCAAGTCTGTGACCTTACAAATGTCTGTTTTCTCCATAGTGGTCCTAGTAACAGATGCTCTTAAAGGGCCCTTCACATGTGAGAGTCAGTGAGTGTGAAATATGGAGGTGGAGATACAAATAAAATAGCAGATTATATGTGTGAGAGGTAATGTAGAATCGGGACTGATACTAGTACATCTTTGGGAATCAGGAATAGAATGAACAGAGAGTGTCTGCCTATAATTTTCTTTCTCTTTCCTTCCTCCCACAAATATCTTTTCATCTTTATTCTGTTCTTATATGATATGTCTATTAATTCAAACTTTGTCCTAAGAATTACAATAAGATTTTGCTAGAGTTTTAGATTTCAAACTAAAGATGTAGAAAGTTGTTGGGGCTTAAAATAAATTTTGACATCAGATGATTCCAAGTCCTCTACTTCCTACTGGTAGAGAAGGAAACCTAAAAGTTAGGTAAAAATGTGGAGAGTTACACTCATTGAAATAATGTGTCATCACAGTTAAACATGACAAAGATATTCTGTTTCCTTCTTACAATATTTATTTACAGACTTATTATTCATAATCTTACTGTTAATTCTTTTTTCCAAAAGCTTAAGAAAGTTATTCAAGGGTAGCTGGTGTTGGGTTTGGTTGGTGGGGAGAGGAATGAGAAAAATTGTGTTTTCTTAAAGTTAAAATCTCTATGAAAATGCAGAGCATTTATGAGAACAAGAAATTAGGAGCTTGGATAACCCTTCTAGAGCAATCAAAGGCATTGAGACTTCATTTATAGCAGCATTTCCAGGACAATTGAATGAATGTATAATATTTGAACCCTTCATTTAAAAATCATTTGAAAGCCAGAATATAATAATACAAAAGAAATGCTTGTGGGGAAAAAAAACCTATCATATTTTATACTATAATAGTTATATATCTTAAAATATGTGTGTGTGCTTTATTTTTAATGCAGTATTCTCAAGCTATTGTTCAGGGAACAAATGATCACTGTGTGGTACATTGTTAAAAACAGATTTTGGAGTCAGAACATATTGGATTAGAATTAATCTGCCACTTGGTAGTTATGCCAATTTGGGGAATTTACTAAATCCATAGTTTCCTTACTTGCTTCTTTTAAAGGTAGAGTGAAATCTATTAAAATTATTTTATGAAAAGTATAGATTATAAGGTAAGGAGGAAAGTGTTAGTAGCCGGTTAGATCCTGAAAATTGCCTACATGAGGCAGCATCTCTAGTGTGATCCTTGATATTCTCTCTAGAAGAAGGCTGCTATGATCATGGCTGAGATAGATGATTCTTTCAAAGCATCCACCTTGCAGAGCATGGCATGGATTAGTTACTCAACACATAGGATTGTTTGTGGCTTACAAAATTAAACTATAGATGTTTGGAATAAAAGAGAGAATACTCTCTATTTAGACTTTTACTATTACACCTGAGTTTCTGTTCAGAATAAATTTGTCCTCAGCAATCAATCAGGATATTTATAGGCAATACAGATAGAGAGCTCATTCCTAAATGCCAGTTCTTACCCAACTTCAGCACACAATCTCTAAGAATTCAAGGCTGGTGTTTGTGATATATCTGCCATTTATGTGTGCTATAAAATTTTCTTTTTCTTTTCTGTTAAATACTTATATTTTGGCTTTATATCATTTCAGTATAATATAATTTAGTTCAATCATATTCATCAATATCAGTAAAAAAAAAAAAAAGTCCAGAAAAATTTTCCCTGAAGGTTCTTTCAGACAGTACCTTAAACTGGGCATTTAGAAATGGGGTCAGATGGACTTGAAATCAATTTCTTTCCATGTTCTCATTTGCAAATTTGGGTCTCTTCCTCACCTTGTAGGCTAGTCCCTCTTGTCCATGTTTCAGAGTATTCTACAGGCATTTAGGAATATAAGCTTTTCTTTCTTTTTTTTAAAATATATTTTATTGATTTTTTACAAAGAGGAAGGGAGAGAGATAGAAAGTCAGAAACATCGATGAGAGAGAGATATCGATCAGCCGCCTCCTGCACGCCCCACAGTGGAGATGTGCCCGCAAGCAAGGTACATGCCCCCGACCGGAATCGAACTTGGGACCTTTCAGTCCGCAAGCCAATGCTCTATCCACTGAGCCAAACACCCGGTCTCGGCTCAGCTTTTCTTTCTGTCACCCCTAGAAAATTGGTTGCTGCAGCTGGCTACCCAGAAATAATTTTGATATTTCCTTTATCATTTGTTTCTTATAAGAAAAATTACTTTTGACACTCATTTTAAGTTAGCTGTGTGTTTTTTCAAGAACATATCCCTCATTAAATGCTATTAAATATCAATAATACATGTCTTGGTAGCTAAGAAGTCCAGTATTGCCATTAACTATGATGTCAGTCTTAAGTCACTGTGTAATACTTTTAATAACTGACCTATTCTCTTGTAGCCACCTGATAACATATCTAGTTTTAAGTATATAAATTTGGTCTAAACCCTTATAAGTTTCATCAAAAAGTGTCATAAATAGGTAAGGCACTAAAGGAGTGCTATTCATTGGTAGCACCTTATATGGATCAGGGGCTGTCTTAATTATATTTATTTAATTCTTAAAATAGTCCTAAAAATTAAACATCAATGTCATTATTTATCGAAGAAAGCAGAGTTTCAGCAACCTATGCTAGGCTGCAGAGTATGGATTCATACTCAAGTAAGACTCCAATGCACCCAATTGACTACAACACTGAGTTCCCAATGACCTGTCCTGTTGACCTCTTTTCTACTTTTGTATTTTAATCAATATGTCAAGCTGAAATGTAGTGTTTTGCTTAGTATATATACTTTTTAAAGTTAATGTCAGACACAGAGAAATTCATATTCCTTATATCCTTTTGAAAAAGATATAATTCAAACTTACCAATGCACAAACTAAATTCTTCAAAAACACTCACAAATCTTACCCATGTCTCCATAGTAAGAAAGAACTATAATTAAAATAGTGGTTAGCAATTCCTAGTCCAGTAGTCTAATAGATAGATATATCATAACTCTGGTATTTCATTTTGTTTTTCATTGTGTTTAAATAATTTTATTGACATTTATGAATTTAAAATGAGGGCAATTAAAAATATAATTAGCTCAGAGAAGCATTCACAAAATTAGTCCTTCATGCTTGATCTGAATGACCTGTTCACAGAGAAATATGTAAGTGCCATTTCAGAAGGGTAAGGTTTCAAGGTTTAAAGCTCCTTACACTGTGTATTGAAAAACAAAACTATGTTATTGTCTTAAAACTGAATCCCATCAAAAGAGACAAAATGATAAAGTATTTATAATTCCTCCTTAGGGAAGGAAAATATAACTCCCACCCCTAATACCTTATTATTATTTAGGTTATTTTTATTGAATCTATACTATGTACCAGGCATTATGCTAGGTATTTCATTTATATTCTACAAGGGGCCATGTGAGGAGATAATCATTAACCTCATATTTGTTGTCTCGGTAATTCTAAATTCTGAAACTTAGAGCATTTGTCATTCAGAAGTAATTAACCAACTAGTAAATGTCAGCAGTGACAGTCAAAATACATCCTTATGACTCTTAAATTCTATGAGATTGTCACCAGATTGTAGCTGTTCCATTGAGATAAAGAGATAAAGTGCTAGGAGATGTACTTGTTACACACAGCTTCTTAGGTTAAAGGAAAAGACACATATAAAAGTTTGGAAGTATGCTTACATTTTTATATTCAATCCTACCAGAAGGAATTAGTAAACAGATGCAGATATTCTTTGCTTGTTTTGTACTCTTTGGAGTGTCAGGAGATCTAGTTTAAAGTATCTAAAAGAACAACAATTTTGTCTCTGGAAAGAAAATGGAGAATTGCCCATTGTTTAAGAAGCTCACTCCTGTAAAAACACATATAGTTAGGCCCTGAATATTTTCACTGATTTTGCATATGACTTTTCAAGGAAGGCTTGTCTATCCTAATGGATCATGTAATATTCTAACATTTTTATTAGCTATAGATAAATGATTATTAAGTTCACATTACATTAAAATTTTAAGTAAGTAATGTAATTTAATGTGAACTAACTAGTTGAGTCATATACAATTGACCTTTGAAAAACACAAAGATTAGGGGCAACGACTACACACACACACACACACACACACAAACACACACGTGTGTGTGTGTACGTGCGCACAAACATCAAATGTAAAGTGTTTGACTCCTCAAAATTTTAGTTGTCCCTTGGTATGTATGGGGAATTAGTTTTAGGACCCTTAATGGATACTAAACCTGAGGACACTCAAGTCCCCTATCTATATTATAATAATGTTGTAATGCTGTAACGACCAAACGAGGAATGACAGAGTCTGGGGTCCCACCCTTGCAGGAGCACAGTGGGGTCTGGGGTCCCGTGGCGCAGTGGGTCTGAGGTCTAGTGTGATTTCATACACTGGGCCTCTAAGTATAAAATAATGTAGTTTAGTGCATACTATACAATAGAAAACAGTATAGGTATGTATTGAAAAAAAATAACATAAGTTGACTAATACAGTTCAAAATTTGTTCAAGAGTCAAAAATATTCTTACTAGTATTTATTTGTAAGTGTTCCTTATATTTTAGGAATATATACCCACTGTCCTTTAAACATATAGCTATAATTTTTGCTTATAATTGTTAATGTTTGTTCATTTGTTTTCTTTTAGTTTTAATTATAGTTGCCATATCTTATTATATAGTGTTTTGGTATTCAGTATAGTGAGTCAACATTTATATACTTTATAAAGTAATAACCACAATAAGTCTAGTACCCATGTGTAACTGTACATATTTATTATAATATTATTGACTACTAGAGGCCTGATGCACAAAATTCATGTAAGGGGTTCGGCCCTCACAGCTCCAGATTCATCTGGAAGGTCACCCAGAAGGTCGTTTGGCTGTCTAATCTAATTAGCATATTACACTTTTATTATTATAGATATTCCTTATGTTGTGCATTACATCCCTGTCACTTATTTTATAACTTAAATATTGTACTTAATCCCTTTTCCCTTTTCCCATTTTACCGATCCTCCCACCCCATTCCCTCTGGTAATCATCATTTTGATCTCTGTATCTGAGTTGGTTTCTGCATGGCTTTGTTTGTTTGCTTTTTCAGATTCCACATATAAGTGAAAAAATATGATATTTGTCTTTCATTTCTGACTTATTTCATGTAGCAGAATACTCACTTGGTCCATCCACGTTGCAAATGCAAACATTTCATTCCTTTTTTGTGGCTGAGTGGTATCCCATTGTATATGTATATCCCACATCTTCTTTATGCATTCTCTATCAATGGACACCTAATTTCATTTATGATTTTCCTTGCTAAAATGATTAATTATTAAGTAGTCAAAATGATGTATCTTTTTCATTATTCAATTTGGCTTAGGCATTAGGCGTTCAAGGGCTTTTTACATCCTTACAAATATTATAAAAATATTAACTAATATGTTCTTATACTCTAGTAGTTTAATTTTTAAATTAAAAGTTTAATAACTTTGGCTCTGGCTGGGTAACTCAGTTGGTTAGAGAATCATCTTAATAGGCCAAGATTAGGGGATGAGATCCCCAATCAAGGCACATACAAACAAGAGTCAACCAATGAATATATAAATAAGTTAAACAACAGCCCTGGTTGGGTGACTCAGTTGGTTGGAGCTTCATCTGTACACCAAAATCTTGAGGGGTTTGATCATCATTGGGAGTGCCTACGGGAGGCAACTGATGTTTCTCACATTGATGCCTCTCTCTCTCTCTCTCTCTCTCTCTCTCTCTCTCTCTCTCTCTTTTCCCCTCTCTCTCCCTCCCTGCCTTCCTTTATTCCTATCTCTCTCAAAATAAAAAAAAAAACATATCCTTGGGTGAGAATTAAGAAAAATAAATAGAACAACAAATCAATGTTACTCTCTCCCTCTTTCGAAAATCAATAGAAAAATGTAATGGCTTTCATCAGATTTTGAAAATTAATACATGATCATTTTGAAATGTAAACAATATAAGAAAGCATAATGAAGAAAGTAAAAAGACCCCAAAATAATATAATTAAAAACTTAGATTATGTTTAAATTGCATTTTTATATGTATGCTTAGTCATACATTTACTACGACTAAGTATGTGTGTACATGTATGTTTCTTGCTCTATATACTCTATGCATTCTTCCTTTCTTACTCCACAATAACAATATGTTGTGGTGCCTTTTTGTATTAATTAATATAAATATTCTTTATTATCATAAATGACTTCACAGTACAATATTTAATGGACTTACTCTAATAATTTATTATCTAGCTGTTTCCAATCTCTCATTATTTAAACAATTATTCAACTAAATTATTTGTATGAGTATGTGTATGTATACCATTACCAAATTGTCATATTATTACATTACAATGCATTTCTAGGCTTGAAATTATTAAACCAAAGACTATGCAATTTATCATATTGATATATATTTGTCAAAGCTTCACTATAAATATTAAGCAATTTTCACATCTGTTTAATTGTTACAAACCTGATACTTAGAAGCTTACATTTTATTCAAAATGTACTTAATGCCAGAGAAGTTAGCATATATATCCCAAGTGTAAGATTAGATAAAGTTTTCAATTTGATTTTCTAAGAATACCAGTTTTTCTTTTTTAAAAGTGAAATGGCCACACAAAGTAGGAACAGATTCAGCATATTTTGATAGGTTCTCATGGCACTATGCGGTTGACAATTATACTTTATGGAATCATTGATCAGCTGCAGCCTGCACGAATCCCACTGGGGGGGATCAAGCCCACAACTGGGGCATATACCCTGATTGGGATTTGAACCAAGACCTCCTGATTCATAGGTCAATGCTCAAGCACTGAGCAACCACAGTCCAGCAATACGTCTTTTTCATTTTTCAGGAAGACAAAAGGAGAATAAATGTAACAAAGTATGTAAAAGACATGTACTCAGAAAACTATGAGACTAAAGAAAGAAATTGAAGAAGATACAAATAAGTGAAAGCATATACCGTGTTCATGGGCAGAAAAAATAAACATCATTAACATGTCCACATCTCATAAGTTTTTAAAAGCATGTCAATTTTGTATTTCACAGAACTATAACAAATATTCCAAAAATTATATGGAACCAGACAAGGCCCCAATTAGCCACAGCAATCTTGAGAAAGAATAGCAAAGTTTGAGGAATCATGATATCAGATATCAAACTGTACTGCAAGGCCATAATAATGAAAACAACGTTGTTCTGGCATAAAAACTGAAATATATATATCAATGGAACAGAGTAGGGAACCCAGAAATAAACACATGCTGTAATGGTAAGTTGATATTTGAACATGAAGGCAAAAAAAATATAATAAATAGTGTTGGGAAAATTGAACCAATACATGCCAAAATATTAAATTAGACTACCTTCTTACATCATTTCCTAGAGTACAGTCAAAATGGATTAAAAACTTAAACATCAGAATCAAAACCATAAAAATTCTAAAAGAAAGCATAGGTAGTAGAATTACCAATATTTCTTACACAATTATTTTTTCCTGATACATCTCCTTGGGCAAAAGAAACAAAAGAAAGATAAATGAGACTATATCACACACAAAAAAAAGTTTTCACAGCAAAGGAAACTAAAATTGCACATCATACTAAAACTTTTACACAACAAAATGAAAAGACATTTCACATAATATATTCACCAGGAATACATTTGATAAGTGTTTAATTTCCAAAATATATCAAGAACTCAATACCAAGAAGACAAAAAATCCAATTAAAAACTGGGAAAACGACCTGAATATACACTTCTCCAGAGAGGACATACAGATGGTCAATAGATATCTGAAAAGATGCTCAATGTCACCAGTCATGAGAGAAATGCAAATTAAAATCACAATTACATATCACCTCACAACTGTCATAATGGCTATCATCAATAAAGCAACAAAGAAAAAGTGTTGGCAAGAATGTGGAGAAGAGTGAACCCTCATTCTCCATTGGTGGGAATGCAGATTGGCATAGGCACTATGAGAAATAATATGAAGGCTCCTCAAAAATTTAAAAATACATAGAGCTATCAGATGATATGGCAATTCTATCTCTGGTTATTTATTCAAAGAAAAGGAAAACACTAATTCAAAAAAAAATATATATATATACCGCCATCTTTATTATTCTATATAATAATCTATATAATAAAAGGGTAATATGCAAATAGACTGAGTGGCGGAACAATCAAACAACCAATCAAAGCTTAATGTGCTAATGATATGCTAAGGCTGCTCAACCGCTTGCTATAACATGCACTGACCACCAGGGGACAGACAACTGGTTGACCAGTTGCTATGACGTCCATTGATCATCAGGGGGCAGATGCTCCGACAGGTAGGTTAGGTTGCTGCTGAGGTCTGAATAATCAAAACTGAGCGAGATGGGCCAGACACACCCTGGAGCCCTCCTTCAGTCCCTCCCTGACCCAATCCTGCACCAGTGGGGTCCCTCACCCTGGCCTGTTCCCTCTTGCAATCCAGGCCCCTTCAGAGGATGTCAAAGAGCTACTTTCAACCCCATCTCACAGGCCACTCCCCTTGGGAGGGAGGGCGCCAGATGCCAGATGCAGGGCTCATGGCTGGCAAGTGCTTCTGTAGCAGTGCCAGACTCTCCTGATCTGGACAGTGGGGTTGGGATGAGCAGGAGCGGCAGGTAGGAGCTGCAGGCAGCTTTGGACAGAGGGTTTTGGCCAGATCCCTGCAAGCCACCCAGAGGGACCCAACCCATGCACAAATTCATGCCCTGGGCCTTTAGTAATATTATAATAGCCTAGAAATGGAAATATCCTAAGTGTCCATCAATGTATGAATGGAAAAAGAAACGGTGGTATATAATATGCAATGTCATATTACTAAGTATAATAAAGAATTAAATCTTACCCATTGCTAAAAAATGGATGTATCTTAGGGGCATTATGCTAAATGAGATAAGTCATACAAAGGAAGAGAAATACAATATGATCTTACTTTTATGTGGATTTAACCTCTTAGTTGTCATGCGTTCAAAATGGAAACAATTCCCACATGCCACAATATTTTGAATTTAATTTAAAAAATCAATTTGCAATGAATATTATAAAAATAAATATATTAAAATTCTGGTATTCTTGAATATTTTCAGCTGAAAATTCTCCCAAAAAATTATTTTAAAGTTGATCAGGGCTACTACTTAGGGAAAACATTTTTTTTATAGACTCATGTGGCTTGTGGGGAAGGTCCTCAGCTTGTGTCTACAGATGCCTATAGCATACAAATATACATTGAGTGGCCTATTATTATGATCTCTGAATGCATAATAGTCTGGACACTCAGTGTATAGCCTATATAATAAAAGGCTAATATGCAAATGGTCCCCTCAACCAGGATTTCGACCAGCAGGCAGCCTGGCCAACTGCCCATGTCTCCTCCCCCTGGCTAGGCTGGCTGGACCCCTCCCATGCACAAATTCATGTACTGTGTGTGTGTATGTGTGTGTGTGTGTGTGTGTACATACATACACACATACACATACACTGAGTGGCCAGATTATTATGCATTCAGAGATCATAATAATATGGCAACTCAGTGTATTTTCCGGCATATAAGATGACTGGGCATATAAGACGACCCCCAACTTTTCCAGTTAAAATATAGAGTTTGGGATATACCTGCCCTATAAGATGACATCTGGTGTATAAGATGACCTTCGACTTTTGAGAAGATTTTCCTGGGTTAAAAAGTCATTTTATATGCCAGAAAATATGGTACTAAGTTGATAGGTAGAATACAGATTTTTGGTTGCCAGAGATAGGATTTGGAAATGGGAGAAAAGTGTAAATTGTTTTTGTTTTTTATTTTAGTTGTCATTTTTTGTCTTAGTTATGACCATATGACCATTTAACTCATACTACAATCTTAGAAACTATTCCCAATTCACAAACTCTGTTTACATAAGGATATCAAGCCTGGCCTACAGATGAATAGAATAGGGCTGGACAACTGAACATCAAATTCTCATCAGGCCACTTGAGTTCTCCCTATTGAAAGCTGGAACTGAGATTCAGTGACTGAGTCAATCATTAGTGGTTATCAAATTTAAGAATCACATAGACTCATGGGTTGAGGCTTTACTTCCGGAGTATCCCTGATCAAACATGTGTGTTTGCTGAGAATTAACACACACACACACACACACACACACACACACACTACATACTATGAAAAATACAAACATAAACAAAATGTGAGTCCAACTGGTAGGAAGATAAATAGTGGAAATATAAACAAAATATAATTAAAATACAATGTAGTGAGTGCCAAACTGGGAAGTAGGTGCTGAGTATTATAACCTCAACTGGCAAAGAGTCAATATGTTAGTTGAATCTGAATGAATTGCTAGTGGATACAAGCAAAATAAAATGGAGAGAATGTATAGACTGAGAAGAGAAGGTAGCTTGGCACCAGATCTTGGAATAATTCCAAGGATAACATGGATTGGGTAAATTGGCAAAGGAAATGTGAAAGAAAGAACAAAGAGATGGTGTTATGAAAGTTAAATTAAAGGAATGTTTCAAATAGGTATATGTCAGGTAGATTGACCATCACTGTGATGTTAGAAATTCAATTTCTGAAAGTTAAATTACTGATACAGAGTTGATTAACAACCTTAAGTTGGATGAGTTTCACTATAGTGAGAACAAAATCAGATAGTAAAGCATTAGAGAGAGTCAACAATGAAAAAAAATTGGCTTTGAAAGTCAGTAAAACAATGGCTGAATGAAGAAGTAGAATCCCAGTATAATTGTTTTAAGATGCCAGTCCCAAGTACATTATAATGAGACTAAATAAGATATATAGTGTGCACAGAAAATATTATTAAGTGATGATGTGGCAATTAGTTAAAGATTTTCATTTGAAAAATTTAGATTTATGAATATAGAAGTTAAATTTGGTTTTAATTATAATAGCTCAAAAAGAAATGAGCCTAAATATCCCAAAATGTCCCAGAATAAATAGTGGAAAGTTTGAATAAAGGATTTGGGTGTATTATTATGAAGTATTTTAAAATAATTTTAACAGTAACATTAATTATAAAAGTAAAGTTGGTAAAAAATCAATCTTAAATCAAAAACATAAAGTGCAATGCAACATAGAAAGCATATGAACTATGATTTCCATTTTGTTATTCAAATACGTAACACAGGAAAAGGACTGGGAAGGCATAACAAACTGTTAAAGAGCTATCTTGGATAGTGAGATTAGTGGTGATTTTAATTGTTATAAAACTGTTTCTAACAATAAAAAGTATGTCTTATTTTTATAGTCAGAAAGAAGTATTCTTATATAGTAAATGTGTTATATATGCTATATATGTCTCTAAGAGACAAGAAAATCATGTTCTTTTAACAATTATACATTCTGCCACTTATTTAATATATCATCTCTATTTTTAAAATGCATCCTCAACCCTACCCAAAATGAATGTTCTAAGTTTTTAAATGCCTTAATATTGCACATGAACATTTAAGCTTTTCAAAGTGTGTGTGCACACGTATATACCTGTGTTTAGATGAAGATGAATACATGTTTCAGGACCTTTCTAAACTGAAACAATTTTACATCTAGTTTAATTTTTCAATCCTGTATTCAAAGACGAATATATTTAGAATGATTTCCAATGATGCCATGTAAACTATTTAATGGTATGTCAATTAGTGGTGAATATGTGGGTAAAAAAGGTGCCTATGTGACTGATTGAAAATTCTGTCTCTTTATTAAAAATATTGAAATCTTGAAGGGCTCTAATTTACTGCTATTAATGATGCAAGTTAGCTTAATTTGTAATGCCACTAAGAGCTAAGAAATATTTTTTTTCAATGTGAACTACAAAAAATGTAAAAATTACATGGCACCGAGATATTACTTTCCCACTGTATTCTCAAAGATTTTCAGCTTTCTTAAAAGAAATAATTTGAAATGAAAATTCCCAGTATTAACATTTAAAGTAGTGAGCTACTCTGAAGTGTCTTCATTTCTGATAATCTCATTTAACTTAAAGTGTCAGTGTGAATAATATCAGGATCCCATACTGTCTCTAGCACTACCTGGTCATAGAGAGAAGTTCTTTAAAACTACTGGAGACATGGGGATGAAAGCAAATTCTGTGATCTACATGAAATTGTTAGCTTGCATTGTGAATTACCTACACATTTCTCTGAAGTTCAAGATAGTCATCTATGTTGAGTCACCCTGATATTGACCAGATCAGTGATTTAATGTGACAGTCCATCTCTCCATGGAGATGGTGACAGCCAAGGATTTTCTGGACTTCTGCACTGAGAGAGAGGGGGTGTGTGTTCATAAAGAAAAAAAAGATTGATGGTGCTATTTGAGTTAGTCATTTAATTGAAGGTTCAGAAAATTTAAATGTAAATATTACCCAATCCAAAAAGATAAACAAAATGACTTAGAGTATTGAAAAATACACTTACTTCTATATATTCTTTAAAATCATAGCCATTTTCACATTTCCACAAAGAAAACATAACAAAACAAAAAAATCTGCAAAAGTCAGTGTGTACATTATTATCTAAAACCATTACAAAGGCATACCAGATGTAGTCAAGATGGCACAAGTATCCACTTTAACTTACCTTCTACACTCCAAGCATATTATAATGACAGATAAAATACAAGAAAGGAAATCTAAATAAACAAAAAGCAAATTCAAAAGCAACATAGTATCTGTTTGAACCAAAAGAACAGCAGAAAAACAGTGTGTTTAGCTCAGCAGATGAGTAGATTAAAAAACTGTGGTACATCTACTCAATGAAATACTACACTGTGGTTAAAAATGGAGTTCTGACCATTTGCAACAGCATGGATGGAACTGGAGAGCATTATGCTAAGTGAGATAAGCCAGTCAGAGAAAGATAAATATCACATGATCTCACTCATTTATGGAATATAATGAACAACACAAACTGATAAACAAAAACAGATCCAGAGACAGAGAAACATTGATCAAACCATCAAACCTCAGAAGGAAGATAGGGGAGGGTGGAGGTAAGGAGGAGAGATCAACCAAAGGACTTGTATGCATGCATATAAGCCTAACCAATGGACACAGACAACAGGTGGGTGAGGGCATAAGTGGGGTGGGAGATGGGAGGTAATGGCAGAATAAGGCCACATATGTAACATCTTAATCAATAATTTTTTAAATAAAAATAAAAACATGTAATAAAGATTAAAGATAAAAATAAAATAAAATGATAGCAATTTATATGTATCATCTTTAAACAAAAATATTTATAAAGAACATTAAAATATATTCTCAATTAAAAAAAAAAAAGATGGGCTGAAGCTGTAGCTCTGCTAGGTTCTCTGTTTGTAACCAGCAAATGTAGCCAGGAGTTGTGCTCCTGTATGGTACTAGGAATTGAAAGTGCTTCTTTAAAGATAGGATACCAGAGGAAAATTCATTGCTAGAAACTAGAGGCAGAGTTGGCACTTCCCATTTTAAAAAATGTTTTCATTTTTAATTTGTAATGGCTTTGACTTTTAGAGGCAGTGGGAGGGAAATGGGGAGAGAGAGAGAGAGAGAGAGAGAGAGAGAGAGAGAGAGAGAGAGAGAGAGAGAGAGAGAGAAAGAAAAAAAAAAAAGATAGATAGCCACACATTGTATGCCCCAACCAGAGATTGAACCAATAAATTCAGGTATGTGCCCAGAGGCATTGAATGACTTTTTGCTTTTTGGTGCATGGGAGGATGTCAACCAGCTGAGCCACACCAGACAAGGCTCCCCAGTTTTTAAATTTGGAAAATGTTTGGGATTTTTAAATTTAAAGGGAGCTCAGTACCTATCTAATCACAACTATCAAGATAGAATACTATGAATAGAACCTTACTCTCTCTGAGCTTATGACTAATGATTAGCATCGTAGGTAAAACTATGGGGGGATTAGAGTGTGGATGCAACTGTACACATATGAGACTGGGAGGTTATCAAAGAAAAATTGTGTGTGTCTGTGTGTTTGTTTCACAGAGAGAGAGGGGAGGGGCAAGAGAGCAGAGGACAGAAATATAGGGAAGAAGAAAAGGTTGGGGTGAGAGAGAGGATGAGAAAGGAACACCCTTCCATTGAAAATAAGCCTGAAGGCCATGGTTGGGTAACTCAGTTGGTTAGAGCATCATCCAAATAAGGCAAGGTTGTGTGTTCAATCCTCAGTCATGGCACATACAGTAATCAACCAATGAATCCATAAATAAGTGGAACAAGTCCATGTTTCTCTTTCTCTGTCTCCCTTCTTCTTTCTCCAAAATCAACCAATAAGTAATAATAAAAAAATAAGTTTGTAAACCAAAATTCTGAAACACAGTAAGAAATATGATTAAGTATGCAGACAAAAATCAATATTCAGAACATGTATTTATTATACATGAAATCAATTTTATGAAACAATAGAAAAAAAACTGTGAAATTAGTATGTTTAAAGAAAGGAGGAGAAAAAAAATGCAGGAGAGACGTGTTTCGAACCTTGTCCCGGAGCAGATAGAGGGAACAGCTGAGGGTCCGAAGGGGAGTGTTTATTGATGAGTTGAGGGACAGCTATACTCTAGGAGAATGTGGGGAACTGCTGGACAGGGCTCACCTAACCAGGCAGACCCTACTGCTGCTGCCGCCCCTCCCCAAAGCCACCACATTGGATGCGAAGACCACGCCATCTTGAAGGGGACGGTGGATGTTATCAGAAGCCTGAGAATCTACAACAGCAGCACCCACCAAGCAGCTGCAAACCCCAGAATACTGGTCCCCAATTGGCGTAAACACTCGGATTCAGAGGAGCTCTAAACTCTACCACAGAAAGTTCAGATTTTACCTGGGATGAGGTGAAAACTCTGGTCCCACAGAACAGAAAAATGTACACACTACAGGAGGTGGAAGATTGGGGAAAGTCTGGGCTTGGAGAGATCCGTGGCTGTTGGGGCTGGCATGATCTGTGAATATGGAAGGAGGTCCTTAGAGCTGCTAACAGAGGTGATCTCTAGACAGCAACCCATTTTGATCCGATGCAGTGGGACAGCCTGGGAGTTTTAAAAGTGTGCCAGGTGCTTGGACAGGAGGGTGAAGGGGAGTTCACACACTTGCACTCTTCCTTCTTCAGATCCTTGATTCTGATTGCTAAGCCTAATACATAGGATCACCCAGTTGAGGACACCCTAGGATACAGCAGGGCAAAGTTGTTTATCTGAAACTTGGGAGAGTGGAGAGTGACCGTTGGAGAACCAGCTCTGGGGCAGCCCACTCCCACAAACTGGAATTGAGTGCCACAGGGAAAGCAGGATCTAAGCACAGGCTAGAGAGGACATATAGTCTCAGAGATCAATCCAGAAACACTGTCACCCAGAGACTAAATCACAAATTAACCCTAGTGTAATCACAAATAAAGTGATAAAGAAATTAAGATATACCGCCTCCTTAAAATTCAGGACTGACTTTCAAGACTGAAGAGCAAGGGAACACAGGGAACTGCAATACTGTCCTGACTAGGAAACAGGTGCCCCAAAGAGAACAATTGAGGAAGTGAATGACATTCACTACTGCACATTCTATTTTTTATTTTCTTCATCTTTTACTTAAGGAACATTTTTTTTCGTTTTTCCCCACTTGATTTTACCTTTTTAATTATTACATTTTTATTTGTAATCAGTATCATTACTACTACTATTTTAACTTTTTGTTAAAAAAAGAGTAATTTTATTTCTCTTTATTTTACTTTACATTCTATTTTCATCTTTTCTTTAGCATCATTTTACTCTATCTCAACTCTACATTTATGGCATCACTCTCTTCATAACTTTTCCCCTTTAGTTGCTCTGTTTCTCTTTCACTACTTTAGATTTTCCCTATTCTTTCTTTTTACCCACTGTTAAAATTTCACCCTACTTATATATCTAATTTCCAATCCCTGGCTCCAAGTCCATACACACCTCTCTCTTCTCTGTTTTCACTATTCAAAAATTGTTTTTCTCTGTCCTTTTGTTGGTGTTTGCTTGATAGTTGATTATATAGATTTTTTTATGCTTTTTTGTGAGATTGTATTATTTATAATTTTGTTTTGTTTTTGTTTGCTTTGTTTTGTTTATTGCTTCTGTTTTCCCTTGCCTCTCTTTATATTAGCTGTTGTTTGCAGTCTGTTTTCATCACCAGGTACTTGCTGCGGGCATTTGTTGGGATTAATGGCTGATCTTTTGGAGTTTTCTTCCCATACATATAATTTGTTCCCCTTCTCTTTCTTATTCTCTTTTTCTTCTCTCTTACTTTTTCCCCTCCCAATTTCATTTTGGCACTTTTTTCTTTCTTTCTTTCTTTTTTCATTTCCTTTTCTATGTTCCCCTTTATCTGCTATCCCCTAATGTGCCTCTCTCTGGTGATCACCTTTATTTATGGTAATTAATATCATGATTACATTTCTGTTCTGTGTTTTGAGCATTGTACTGGTTGTGTTGTATTTTGTGCCTTTAAATCAATGCAGGAGAGAGAGAATTACATAAGCAGACACCCGGAGAAGAGAGACCACGGGGAGACAAAGAAACACCCACATATGTAAGAAAAGCAGGCATCACCAGAAAAGGTAGTAATCAAAATGCAAGCAAGCAACCTTCCAGAGAAAGAATTTAGAGAAATGGTCATAAGGTGGCTGAAAAGAATGGAAGAAAGATTCAACAACATGAGCAAGATCCAAGAAGAAATAAAAAAAATGGCATCACTGCTGTAAAGAACTCAACAGAAAGCTTCAACAGTAAGCTAGCAGAATCAGAGGACCACATCAGTGAGCTAGAAGACAAGGTAGGAAAAAAATACCCAAGTAGAGCAGCTTCTAGAAAAAGAAAAATTAAAAAGCAGGAGGAGAGTCTAAAGGAATTTGGGACAACACAAAACAAAACAACATCTGCATAATAGGGATTCCAGAACAAGATAAAACTGAGTAAGAAATAAAAAACTTGCTTGAAGAAATAATGACCGAAAACTTCCCTGATATAGAGAAGAAAAAGCCTACACTAATCCAAGAAGCTCAGAGAGTACCAAGCAAAATGAACCCAAAAAGACCGACACCAAGGCACATTATAATTAAATTGGCAAACACCAACGACAAAGTAAGAATCTTAAAACTGGCCAGAGACAGACAGAATGTTACCTACAAAGGAACCCTCATCAGACTAGCGACTTATGTCTCAACAGAAACTCATCAGGCCAGAAGGAAATGGAATGAAATATACAAAGTCATGCAAAGCAAGGGTCTGAATACAAGAATGCTGTACCCAGTAAGGATATCAATCAAAATTGAAGGTGAAATCAGGAGCTTCACAAACAAAAAAGGACTAAGGAATTTATTACCACCAAACCAGCAATGCAAGGGTCTGCAGTAAAATAAAAATAAATAGGAAGAAAAGAAGGAATATAGCAGAAAGGCTACTTTATAATAATAAAAGGAACAATCCAACAAGAAGAAGAAACTCTGGTAAACATATATATGCCCAATACAGGAGCACTTAAATACATAAAAAAAAATTCTTGGGGGGTATCACAGGAGAGATTGACAGCAGTACAATCATAGTAAGAGACTTTAACACCCCACTATCACCACTGGACAAATACTCTAAACAAAATCGAGCAAAGAAACATCAATCCTATATGACTCACTAGACCAGATGAAATGAAGTGACATCTTTGGAACCTTTCACTCCAAAGCCAAAGAATATACATTCTTCTCAAGTGCACAAGAGTCATATTCAAAGATAGACCATATATTGGATCATAGGCAAAGTCTCTACAAATTCAAGAAGATAGAAATCATATCAAGCATCTTTTCAGATCACAGTGGCATAAAACTGGAAGTCAACTGCCATAAAAACAATTCGAAGAGATCAAACACATGGAGACTAAACAGCATGCTATTAAACAATGATTGAGTTACCAGAGAGATCAAGGAAGAAATTAAAAAAAAATCATGACAAAAAATGACAATGAACATACTATCCAAAAATTATGGGACACAACAAAAGCAGTCTTGAGAGGGAAGTTCATACCTATACAAGTCTACGGGGAAAAAAAAAAAAGCAAACAAACAAAAAACAACAAAACAAAAAATAAGAAACAATGGTAATAAATTACCTAACCCCAGAACTCAAAGAGTTAGAAAGAGAGTAACAAGAAAAGTCCAGTGTAAACAGAGGGAAGAAAATAAAAAAGATCAGAACAGAAATAAGCAATATAGAAACCAAAGAAAGAATACAAAAGATCAACAAAACCAAGAGCTGGTTCTTTGAAAGGATAAAAAAATTGATGAGCCTCTAGCCAGGCTCACCAAGAAGCAGAGAGAGGATCCAAATAAACAGAATTAGAAACAAAAGAGGTGAAATAACAACAAACCCCACCGAAATACAAAGGATTGTTAAAAAATACTATGAACAACTCTATTCCAACAAACTGAACAACCTGGGGGAAATAGACATATTCCTAGAAAAATATAACCTTCCAAAACTCAATTAGGAAGACTCTCAATATCTTAATAGGCCAATAACTCTGAAAGAAATTGAAGCAGTCATCAAAATGCTTCCAGCAAACAAAAGCCTGGGGCCAGACGGCTTCACAGGGAAGTTTTAACAAACATTAAAGGAAGAATTAAAATGTATCCTCCTCAGACTATTCCAAAAAATTCAAGAAGAAGGAACTCTTCCCAGCTCCTTATATGAAGCCAGCATCACCCTAATACCAAAATCAGAAAAAAAGAAAACACAATGAAAGGGAATTACAGGACAATATCCCTCATGAGCATAAATGCTAAAATCCTCAACAAAATTCTAGCAAATCGGATCCAGCAGTTGTACATCAGAAAGATCATATACCATGACCAAGTAGTATTTATCCCTGGAATTCAAGGATGGTACAATGTTTGCAAATCAATAAATGTAATATATCACATAAACAAATTGAGATATAAAAACCACATAGGCATATCAAGCGATGCAGAAAAATAATTTTACAAAATCCAGCACCCTTTCTTGATAAAAACTCTCAGCAAGGTGTGAATAGAAGGATCATACCTCAACATAATAAAAGCTATATATGATAAAACCACAGCTAACAACATACTCAATAGGCAAAAACTAAAATAATTTCCTCTAAGAACAGGAAGGAGACAGGGATTCCCACTCTCACCACTCCTGTTTGACATAGTACTAGAAATATTAGCCATTCCAATTAGACAAGAAGAAGAAATGAAAGTCATCCAAATTGGAAAAGAAGAAGTGAAGCTGTCCTTATTTGCAGATGACATGGTATTGTATATAAACGTCACAGAGGACTCCATTAAAAATCTAATGGACATAATAAATTAATTTGGCAATGTAGCAGGATACAAAATTAATGCCAAGAAATCTATGGTGCTTCTATACACCAATTATGAACTTACAGAGACTAAAAAGAAGCCACCTCTTTTACCATCACACACACAAAAAAAAGTTACCTAGGAATAAACTTGACTAAGGAGGTAAAAGACTTATACATGGAAAACTACAGGACACCGAAAAAAGAGATAGAGAAATACGTAAACGTATGGAAGAGCATACCATCTTCATGGATTAGGAGGATCAACATCATTAAATTGTCGATACTACCCAAAGCAATCTATACATTCAATGCCCTCTCCATTAAAATACCAATGACATATTTCACAGACCTAGAAATAACTCCCCAAAACTTCATCTGGAATAAAAAAAGACCCCAAATAGCCACAGCAATCCTGAGAAAGAAGAACAAAGTAGGTGGGATCTCAATACCAGATTTCAAGCTGTATTACAAAGCCACTCTTCTCCAAACAGCCTGGTACTTGCACAAGAACAGACATATAGACCAATGGAATAGAATAGAGAATCCAGATATGCACCCAAAACCCTATGCTCAATTAATATTTGACAAAGGAGGCATGAACATTCAATGGAGTCAAGACAGTCTCTTCAATAAATGGTGCTGGGTAAATTGGACAGATACATGCAAAAAAAATGAAACTAGATCAACAACTTACACCATACACAAAAATAAGCTCAAATTGGATAAAGGCCTTAAACATATAATGGGAAACCATAAAAATATTAGAGAAATCCACAGGCAGAAAAATCTCAGACATATGCCCAATGAACTTCTTCATTGATACTGCTCCTAGGAAAATGGAAGGTAAAAGAAAATAAACAAATGGGACTACATCAAAATAAAAAGCTTTTTCTCAGCAAAATAAACCATCAACAAAACAATAAGAAAGCCCACTGTATGGGAGAACATATTTGCAAATGTTATCTCTGATAAAGATTTAATCTCCAACATCTATAGTCAACTTATACAACTTAATAAAATAAGATAAATCATCCAATAAAAAATGAGCAATGGAACTAAATAGAATCTTTTCAAAAGAAGACAGAAAGAAGGCCAAGAGACACGTGAAAACATGCTCAAAGTCACTAATTGTCTGAGAGATGCAAATCAAAACCACGTCATACCATTTCACACCTGTCAGAATGGCTATAATCAACAAATCAACAAATGGCAAGTGTTGGTGAGGATGCAGAGAAAAAGGAACTCTTGTGCACTATTGGTGGGAATGCAGACTGGTGCAGCTACTGTGGAGAACAGTAGGGAGTTTCCTCAAAAAAACTAAAATGGGACTCCCATTTGACCCAGCAATCCCACTCCTAGGAAAATATCCTAAGAAACTAGAAACACCGATCAGAAAGGATATATGCACCCCTATGTTCATAGCAGCACAATTTACAATAGCTATGATTTGGAAACAGCCTACGTGCCCATAATCAGATGACTGGATCAGAAAACTATGATACATCCACACAATGGAATTCTATGCTGCCATACAAAAGAAGGAATTCTTACCATTTGAAGCAACCTGGATGGCACTGGAGGTCATTATGCTAAGTGAAATAAGCCAGACAATAAAAGAAAAATACCACATGATCTCACTC
The DNA here is from genome assembly GCA_011751065.1 of Lasiurus cinereus. Taxonomy (NCBI): domain Eukaryota; kingdom Metazoa; phylum Chordata; class Mammalia; order Chiroptera; family Vespertilionidae; genus Lasiurus; species Lasiurus cinereus. The sequence goes on from JAAGEH010000015.1 coordinate 6,819,778, forward strand.
ATTTATCGATAATAAAGAACATTATAAACTGATGAACAAAAAGATAAAGGAAAGGAAAGCATCAAACAGACTGTCAAATTACAGTGGGAAGGTTAGGGAGAGGAGGGATAGATAAGAGATCAACTGAAGGACTTGTACGCCTGCATATAAGCATAAGCAATGGACGCTGAGGAGGTGGGGGCATGTATGGGAGTAGGGGCAATGGGAAAATATGTACAGATGCAATACATTAATTTTAAAAAATTGGAAAAAAAAGAAAGTTACTGATCAACAACTATAATGTACTTTTTCTACTATTGATCTACAAAAATCATTAAGACAGTTTCAAAGAACAGTTGTATGGGAGTATGTCCTATCTTCTATTAACAATTATTTTGAAAACATGATAATTAAGATAATGGTATTGCTGGAAATATTACAGGTAGACAAATGGAACATAAGAGAGAGCCTAGAAACAGACACACTTACAAATGGAAATGTAATATATGAAAGAGATGGGAATTCAAAAACATGGGGATTAGAATAAATTGTGCTGGAAAATTGGTAGTTCATATAGATAAAATAAAATTAGATCATGCATCACACCAGGCACAAAAATAAATTCAGGTGGATTTAAGAACTGAACGGGAAACTAAAGAACTTTTAAGCTTTAGAATACAATAAAGAAAACTGGCTCAATGATTACAGGATAGAAAAGCATACATTATAAAAGAAAAATATATAAGAAGCAATTCTAAATATGGCTTATAATAAAGATCTTTGTCATAGGTCTCATAAACAAAGAGAAAAGACAAACTACAGCTTGGGAAATTTTATTTACAATATGCACTGCTGAGAAAGAATTAGTATATAGAATTTGTGAAGAGCTACGGATAAAAAAAAGGAAAAGTAATGTTTGGATTATGGTACATCCATAAAATGAAAGCCTCTGAAACTGCTAAATAATAAGCATATTCCATATATTCTCATAAAGGATATATCTAAGAAATATTAATAGAAATAAGCAAGTCTCAGGACACAATGTATAGTATGCTTGCTGCCTTTGAATATATATATGTGTGTGTGTGTGTGTGTGTGTGTGTGTGTGTGTGTGTAAATATGTATACATATTAATATAATTGAATATATATGGAATATTTATTAGAGTAGCCCATTTTATACATCCATAGGCTACTTTAATAAAGATTCAACAGGAAAAAAATTGTCTGCACCTTAAGAACAAAATTGTGCAAAAATTAAAACATCAGATAATACCAAGGGCTAGAAATGGAAAATTTAACGCACTGCCAGTGAGAACATAAATTGATGTAACCCCATTTGTAGCAATTTCTTAGTATGTAGTAAAGTTGAATATGTGCATGCTCTTTGAACCAGCAATTTGATACATACTTAGAACTATGTTTCTCAAAGTGTGATCCAGATACTGCTGGAGGGGAATTTCCCTGAGATTTTTTTGTAGATGGTCAGCAAGGGCAATGTTATTCTTGTAAAATAATTAAGATAGTATTTGGCCGAAACCTTTTGGGTCAGTGGAAAGAGCATCGGCCTGAGGACTGAAGGGTCCCAGGATCGATTCCTGTCAAGGGCATGTACCTTGGTTGCGGGCACATCTCCAGTGTGGGGTGTGCAGGAGGCAGCTGATCGATGTCTCTCTCTCATCGATGCTTCTAGCTCTATCCCTCTCCCTTCCTCTCTGTAGAAAAATCAATAAAATATATTTTTAAAAAAAGATAGTATTTGCCCTTTTCACTGTAAAATCAACATTGACATATTAGCATTAATGAAGACAGTGATAGAAAATGTACTAGAAGACATTGTATTCTTCATGGTTACATACTTATAGCGAGATAAAAAAAAATACGAGAAAAGAAAACAGAAGTCTTACCTAATAACATCTTCAACAAAGCAGTAAAATTTAGCAATTTCATTAAATTTCGAACCTTGAATACAGTTCTTTATAAAATACTAGTGGCCCAGTGCACAAAATTTATGCATGGGGGAGGGGAAAGGTGTCCCTCAGCCCTGCCTGCACCCAATCTAATCTGGGACCCCTAGGGACAGTGGGACATCCTTCTCACAGCCTAGGACTGCTGGGTCCTAACTGCTCACCTGCCTGCCTGCCTGATCTCCTCTAACCATTCTGTATACTGGCCTGATTACCTCCAACTATCCTTCCCTTCTGGCCTGTTCACTCCTAACTGCCCCACCCCTGCCAGCCTGATTGCCCCCAGCTGTCCCTCCCAATGGCCTGCTTGCTTCCAACTGCCCCCATGCAGCCTGCTTGCCCCCAGCTTCACCCCCCTGCCAGCCTGATCACCCACAACTGTCCCCCCTGCCTGCCTGATTGCCTCTACTATGCCTCTGCCTTGCCACCATGGTTTTGTCCTGAAGGACGTCCGGAAGTTCTTTCAGTCTAATGTGCATATTACACTTTTATTAGTATAGCTTGGTGACAAAAGAAGTATGCATCAAGTACTTCTGTTTTATAACTAAATAACTAAATAACTTTGGAGAAAAAGCTTTTCAGTGACTGAGTTACAAAATAAGGACCTATTATTATTAATGGCCCACCATTTTACTTGAGGGAACAACTGACAGACAAATTATTTTTATTTAGACCTGGACTAATGGCAACATTTTCTCAGAAATACGTGAAAGCATTTGTTGCCAATGATATTTGAAAATTCAAGTGAAAATTGGAATTTTGGAAAACGAATATCTATCTTGAGAGCCTGACAACTTTCCAATTCTTAAAGACTTTCTGATGTGATTGGTGATGCTAGTGATAATGTGCAATTTGATATTGCCTCAGTGAAAAGTGTCAATTCTGGGAAGATCTGCAGAGCTCAGTGGACTCATGTTTTCCAATAACCAACATGAAGTCACAAATCAGGTGCCACTAAAGGATCCCCAGTACTAAATAAACCAATGCAATTTAATGCTATTGAGTATAAAAACATTCATTTATTTGGTTTCAGGTTCTATATTTAAGAAACCACCATTGTTGAGTTTTAATGTAATATCAAAGAGGAATAACTTTGATTATACAAAAAGGCTACTAAGACACTCCTTTCTTTTCGTATTTGATTTTTGTGTGTGGATGAATTTTATTCATATACTTCAACCAAAAAAAATTAATTCCAGGTTGATGAATTGGATAAAAATTCAGAGGTTTTCTTTTAAACCACACATTAAAGATATTTTCAAAAATATAAAACAATGTCACCTTTCTCACTATATATTCTATGTTTTGAAAATAGTTAATTTTCATAAAATATTAAAGGATAAGGTGTATTTATTATTATATTTATATGAATAAAAACAAACATATTCACCTGTTCTCAGTTTTATTTGCTAAAAACTAAATATGCATAGATATAACCCCTATAAACAAAAGGTAGCAGAATTGGGTGATAGTAGTAACAGTGATGTGTAGGGGTGGGAGTGTATTTTCTGATATGTGCACAGTGATATGATAAACATAAGTAAATTATTCATGTAATATTATCAAGGATAAGAGGAAGTGCAAAAGCCCTGAGGGATAGAATACTTAGTGCATTTGAGGAGCAGTAAGGTGGCCATTGTCACAGAGTGAGCAAGGAAGAATGTTTTGAGTTTTGATCAGTATGGTAGCCAAGAAGGGATCATGGAAGGCACTGTCTCAAAGGAGAATGTCTTTGTAAATGCCTGTGACACAGTTTTATGCTATTTTTATCACATCAAACTCTCTCCATTTAGCCATTCAAAGGCCATTGCACCTTACCTTTTGAAAAGATTGGGTGGTTAATAGGGTTATAATCCAAATACCTCAAAGTAAAGATGGGGTACAAAGGTCCTCTTTAGTTGGCCTTTCACACTGAGACACTGTTACAGGAAATCAGAGAGAGCCAGGATACAGGAAGTATACTCAGCACACATAGGTCAGGTCACAACACAACTTGGTAGGGCGCCAACTCCTTATATTTGATGCTAGATGAAACTGACTTTTTTTTTTTTTACAAGCCTTTGGAAGCACTTGCTTTGGAAGTTCATTGGGAAAAATAAAATGTAAGAAGCAGATTTCATACAAAATACTTCAGGTATAGATGCACCTGTGTTGTTGTTGCTGAAGCTATTTCCCTCAAATATAATAGAGTTCACTTTATTTTTTTCAACTTAAAAAATATATTTGTATTGATTACAGAGAAAATGGGAGAGGGAAAGAGAGATAAAAACATCAATGATGACAGAGAATCATTGATTGGCTTCCCCCTACACACCCCACACTAGGGATTCAGCCAGCCACCTGGGAATCAAACTATGACCTCCTGGTTCATAGGTAGACACTCAACCACTGAGCCATGCCAGCCAGGCAATAACGGTCACTTTAGAAGGTGGAGGAAGGTTAATACTAATGTTACATATTTGATTATTTCAAATAGTATACAACATTTTTTGATATGCCTCTTTTTTAAAAGGTGAAGCTGAATTCACTTTGAATATGGGCTGAACTTAATAACTTGCTTGCTGTGAAGAGAATATAGCATAAGTGATGGAATGCCATTCCCAATGGTCACAAAAGGACTGTAGTTTCTTCCTTAGTATGTTCTCTCTCTCCTCTCCTCTCCTCTCCTCTCCTCTCCTCTCCTCTCCTCTCCTCTCCTCCCCTCTCCTCTCCTCTTCTCCTCTCTCCTCTACTCTCATTTCCTCTCTGCTCTCTTTATCTCCTCCCCTCCCCATCCTCTATCCTCTTCTCCAATTTCCCTCTGGCCAGTGATCAGTGAGGAACTGAGGTAACTAAGGCCGTATTATTGAGCTTGAAAATAAATCATTTAGTCTTAGTAAAACCTTCAGATGACTGCAGCCCCAGCTTAACAACTTGCCTTGCAATTTTAAGACAGACTGAGCCAGAACCACCCAGATTCCTGGCCCACAGAAACTGTCAAATAATATTTCTTTGTTTTAAGTTTCTAAGATATAGTTGATTTTGTTACAAATCAATTGATAACTGATATACATAGGGTTATCTTCTCTCAAGGAGGATAAAATGATATCCCCAAATGTCAATGAACTTATTTCATGAACACAGAATTGTCAGAATTGCAAATAAAACCCTAGTCTTTTGACTTCTACTTCATTGGTCCTTCCATCATATCAGATTGTTACCAGTTCTATGTCAGTAATAAATTTCTTCTATTTCTAGATATATAATATACAATTTTAAAAACACTATTTAAGTTATTCAGAAATAACAAAATGTAAAGATCAATCATATCTAATAAAAGAATAATATGCAATTTGACCATCACTCTAACACACAAGATTTCTGCCCCCATGTAGTAACAAATGGCTGCCCCCATCTGAACACAAGATGGCCACCACAAGATGGCCAGCAGGGGAGGGCTGTTGGGAGGGACCAGACCTGCAAGGGAGGGAAGTTGGGGGCAACCAGGCCTGCAGGGAAGAGCAATTGAGGGGGACCCAGGCCTGCAGGGGAAGGCGGTTAGTGGCAAATAGGCTGGCAGGGGAGCAGTTAGGCATCAATCAGGCTGGAAGAAGAATGGTTAGGGAATGATCAAGCTGGCAGGCAGAAGCAATTAGAGGCAATCAGGAAGACAGGCAAGTCAGCAGTTGGGAGCCAGCAGTCCTGGATTGTGAGAGAGGGATGTCCGACTTCCCGTTTAGGCCTGATCCTACTTGGATTAGGCCTAAAAGGGAAGTCGGACATCCCTTGAAGAGTCGCAGATTGGAGAGGGTGCAGGCTGGGCTGATGGACACACAAACCCTGTGCATGAATTTCATGCATCGGGCCTCTAGTGCTTTAATAATTATCTTTGTATATCTTAAGCAAAATTGTATACCTGCCGAGACCGGTTTGGCTCAGTGGATATAGCGTCGGCCTGCAGACTGAAGGGTCCCAGGTTCGATTCTGGTCGGGGGCATGTACCTTGGTTGTGGGCACATCTCCAGTGTGGGGCATGCAGGAGGTGGCTGATCGATCTCTCTCTCTCATCGATGTTTCTGACTTTCTATCCCTCTCCCTTCCTCTCTGTAAAAAATCAATAAAATATATTTTTAAAAAATTGTATACACACTCTAAAACTCCAAAATCTAATTTTTAGAACCAAAAAGCAGCAAATAACACCAGAAATATATGTCCTAGCATTTCACTATATGAACAATTAAGTCATGCAAGGCAAAATTACTGAGAATTGCCACAGCTCATTAAAGAGGGACCAAGGATCCAAAATTACCTCAGTTGTATAAAGAAGACATTTTTGAAATTTTATATTTATGTCATTTTTTTCCTGAGAGCAGAGCTTACAAGTTCATATACTCAAGGCTTGTCACAATGACTAGCACAGAGAGTACAAACTCCTACCTGGCCTATTACTAGATTAATAATATTCTTTATTTCTTTTGTAAAACAGTTATTGGTACTCTAAGGCAAAACAAAAACTCACAGCTAATAGCCCATCCTCTTGTATACATCTGATTCTACCTGTTGAGTTTCATGCTAACTGAGAGCTGTTTATGTTTGTTTCCAAATCTCTCTCAACCAAGTGTGCTTATCTATATACTAGAGGCCCAGTGCATGAAAATTCATGCATCTGTGTGTGTGTGTGTGTGTGTGTGTGTGTGTGTGTGTGTGTGTGAGGGGTCCCTCAGCCTGGTCTGTACCCTGTCACAATCCAGGACCCCTCAGGTAGGGTCCCTAGGTCTGACCTGATATCAGGGCCTATTGGGACTTTCCTTCCCTGGGCTGCAGGCAGCTGTCCCCACCCCCACCACTGTCATTATGCTTATCATCTGTGCAGCGCTGCCCCTCTTCCCCTGCCACTAGTGGCCTCCCTCTGCAGGCAACAGGCTGGGGTGCAATGGCTTGGCTGGCCTGGGCCTCCCTCTTTCTTTGCTGGGGTAGGGGCCAGCCCTGTGAGTGGCCATCTTCCTACCTGATTACCCCTATCCACTCACCTACCTACCTGATCACCCCTAACTACTGGTCTGCCTACCTGATCACCCCTAACCACTGGCCTGCCTACCTGATTGTGCCTTAATGCTTGCTTGGGGTCAGGGCCAGCACTGACTTCCAGCTGGAGACCTAGAGTTCTATTGCTCACTATGACATGCACTGACCACCAGGAGGAGGCACAGAACATGGTGGGCAGCCAGCAGTGGCAGCAGGGCACTGAGGGAGCAAGGTAAGGAGGAGATGTGGAGGCAAGCAATGTGATTGGCCCTGATCGCTGGCCAGGCATAGGGATCTCATGCACTGCACTGGGTCTCTAGTGTGCGTGCGTGCGTGTGTGTGTGTGTGTGTGTGTATGCCTAAGTGACCATTTGACCATCTGACCAGTAGCTATGATGTGCACTGACCACCAGTAGGCAGATGCTCAACACAGGAGCTGAGCTGCTGAGCTTTGGTGACTTGACAGCTGTGGTATGTAACACACCTGGGACCAGGGTGGAGGGAGCCTGATTCAGGGGTGCCTCTCACAATCCCGGACTCCTTAGGGGATTATCAGAAAACCAGTTTCACCCTGTTCCACACAGGTCAGGCTGTGGGACCCCACCAATGCACAAATCTGTGCACCAGGCTTCTCTAGGTATTATAATAATTCTATTTAGTTATATTAACTAATTAAATAAACAGAGCTGCTCTTTCTTTGAAATCTAAAAATAAATAAATAAGTGGTTGGGGAAGACTTGATAGAGGCAAGTTATTAATAACAAAATTGCTTTAAAATTGGTTGGGGAGGAAAGATTGGAACAAATAAAAATCTAGAAGCATCTTGTATCTTAATTACTTCATAAGTGTCTTCAAACTTCTGCTACATTTCAACAAAAGTGAAACTTGCTATCAAAGATGATGCCATATCACATGGTTTATGTAATGATGGCCATGAGACATTTGAATTAGAAGACCCACATTCAATGAAAAGGCTTTCACCCTATGTCAAGAAAGAGAAAATTTTAATTTTTATTATTTAATATTAAATATTAAGATATGGATATTTCATTTTTTAAATGATTTCCAGCCAATGTTTTTAATCAAGTATTGGTCACAAGTGCTTCTATATAACAAAAGTCTAAGCATCCTTTATGGTGGAATAACCATAAGAACTGGTTGCTATGATGCACAATGACCACCAGGGGGGGAAGACACTCAGGGCAGGAGGAGCACTGCTCAGCCAGAGGCTGGGCTCATAGCTGGTGAGTGCAGTGATGGTGGTGGGAGCCTCTCTTGCTTCTGCAGCAACCCTAAGGAGCAGTAAGCAGGCAATTGATAAGGAGCAAGTGGTCCTGGACTGTGAGAGGGCACAGGCCGGGCTGAGGGACCCGCCTTCCCCCTAGTGCACAAATTTTGTGCACTTGGTCTCTGGTGATATAATAAGATTACTGTTGTATATATTCTTAGCATTTGATGAATGAATGGATGAGAAGTTTGATGAAATACAGAAATCAAAGCACCCTACATATTCAAGGCCTTTTTCATCTTACTTGAAGAATTTGTCAACACTTAGCATACATAAGTGTCAGGTTTGTTTAGTTTTTTTTTTTTTTGAGGGGGGGGATCCGGCCAAGCATTATGTAGTTAGAGGGTGCTTTAGATAAACTACAGAACTTACAATCTCTCCTTGTTTAATGTCACACTTATCTCCCTCTTTGACACAGAGAAGATTTCTTTTTAGGGTATCTTGTGAAAGTTCTCCCTTGGCAAATCTACCTGAATGGCTTCCATGGAGGGTGAGAGCTTGCAGGCAGCATATTTTTCTGACAAAGGAGTTTCCAGGGCTGCTAAGCAACCATTACTAATAGCTAAAAATAGGGAAGAGCCATCATATTATGGGACTCTGGATGGTTAAGGAGTTTTTATAAGCCAATAACTCTGGTAGGTAATTACTATTTAATTATGCTTTTGAAGTGGATTAAAAATACATTGTATGAATCGACAGTCATTTGTACAGCTGCTCTTTCAAATTAAAGTTTTGGTTGCATTGATTTATTTTCATGTGAGTTCTGTTTAAAAATATTAATAGTATTTGTTCTGGGTGACACTGCCTTCATGTGTACTTATTTTCATAAATTAAAGACATAATAATATGGGAAAGCATAGCATGGACTTAAAACTTTCTTCTGAATGAAGGGATTTCTCCAGCATTTTAGTTTTTATATAAATCACCATCAGCATTGATCTATTTACCTCTGCATTTCTTTGTTGTTGGTTTGTGTGGGGTTTTTTTTGCATTCATTCATTTAATAGTAATCTATCATTACCATCATTTTTCTGTCTCACCATCAACAATTTTACTTTTCTTCTTTTCATTTATTTATCTACTTAGTTCTCCTGCTCTGCATATGCCTATCTCAATCAACTTAATTTGTGTAAGTGTCCATATAATATATTGTGTTCTTTTCTTTATTCAGTCATCTCTTTATTTTGAAAATTTACTGACAACTATTCCTAAACTTATATCCCCAACCCTTTCTGATATGTTGATTTAAAAAACATTTCTTTGTAGTATCTAATCCCTCATAATAATATATCTAACTCTGCACTCAATGAGAAAAGGGACCATAAGTCTTTTTTTTTTCTTCTCTCCCTATTGTGTCTCCAATGCCCCGTATTGTGAATGGCACTTAATAGTCATCTAGTGAATATTTGTTGAATGAATGTATAAATGTCTGTATGTATTTTTATCTTCATTCATTTCTTTCTCCTTTACACCATCACTTTATCAGCACCTCTCTTATTATCTTTCCATTATATATTTTAATTTGAATAGTCTTGAATCTCAAGCTCTTCACTCATCATCCCAACTATTTATCTAACTCTATTTCTAAACTTCTTATATCTAAGCTGTAACCTAACATTTTATTAATATACTAATGGACTAGTGCATGAAATTCATGCACATTAAAAGGGGATTAACTAGGGGAGATATTTTTATATTGCTATTTGCCCTTTCTCTATAATAGAAGTATCAGAGATGAAAGAAAATTACTAAAATATATATGAAAATCTTCCTCCTGTCAGAATATGGGGCATACCACAGGGCCCAGAGTCAAGTCCATGCCCACCAACATGGGCCTCAAAATTATACAAGACCCAGACTAGCCAGCCCACTCTCCATTGGGCAAGATTCAGACCCAGCATTGTCAAGCCCTGTTGGGTAGGGGGCATGGCCTGAGGTCCCTGTCAAGCCCCATGGGAGCTGTGGGGCCACAGCCTCAGATCCCTGCTGATTTCTTGTTAACTCTTGTTATGGGAATTCTGCCTCCTCTGTAGGTACAGCCATCTTGTGTTATGTAAACCCCACCTCTGCTTTGGGTGCAGCCATCTTGTGTTATGGAAACCTCCACTTCCACTGTGGGCGCCACCATCTTTGTGGCAGAGTGATGGTTAATTTGCATAATCTCTCTTTATTATATAGGATTACAAGATCTTTTCATCTACTTACACTTGTATCAATCTCTTTAATCTCATCTGTCAGTCAAGCCATCATTCTCCATCATGCCTTCATAATATACAATAAATCATATCATGAATCATGTCAATATAGAATGATAGGTGTGTATAATTTTTAGTGCAAGGCCCAAAGTAAGGATTGCATATAATTTATATATTTATCCATTTATTTTATATGAATCCTATATAATAAAGAGGTGATATACAAATTGACCATCACTCCAACATATAAGATGGCAACCCCTATGTGGTCAAAGATGGCCCTCACAAGATGGCCAGCAAGGGAGGTCAGTTGTTGGTGATCAGTCCAGTAGGGGAGGAGAGTTGGGAGGGAACAAGCCTGAAAAAGAGGGCAGTTGTGGGTGATCAGGCCAGCAGGGGAGGGTAGTTAGGGGAACCCAGTCCTGTAGGGGAAGACAGTTGGGGGGACCATGCCTGCAGGGGAGGGCAGTTAGGGGCAAGCAGGCTGGCAGGAGAGGGTAGTTTGGAGCATCCAGGCTGACTAAGAAGTGCAGTTAGGGGTGACCAGGCCAATAGGGGAGTAGTTAGGCATCAATCAGGCTGGCCGGGGAGTGGTTAGGGTTTGATAAGGCTGGCAGGCAGAAATAGTTAGGGACAATCAGGCAGGCAGGCAGAAAAGTGGTTGGGAGCCAGTAGTCCTGGATTGTGAGAGGGAAGTTGGACATCCCTCAAGGGGTCCCAAATTGGAGAGAGTGCAGGCTAGGCTGAGGGACACACAACCTCGTGTATGAATTTCATGCACTGGGCCTTTAGTTTAATTATATGAACCCAGCACATAAAAAGAAGGGAAAAATAAAAACTTAATTAGTACCTGTCACTCTACTTAAGGAACATAACCCATAAATGAAACATGAGATATCTGCTATTCCCAAAGTCATTTTTAGTGAGCTTAAAATTAAAACAAAACAAAACACACTTGTATTATTTATACTTCATGGCTTTAAAACATAAGCTGGCTAACTTTTGTGTAGCTCACCCAAAGAAACAAAAATCTGTTGTAAATATAGAGGAGAATGACTATGTTGAGTCTACTGAGAGACAGTATAATTTTCTATAACAACATTTTCCTATGGGAATGTAAGGGTTAACTTTTACTATTGATATATTTAGCCTTATTGTATGCCTTTTGGAACTTAACATCTGTGTATCATATGACTCCATTATTCAGAGGTCAGAATAACATTCAGTGGTATAGTGATACTTGAGCTAGTCTTGAATAGTGATTTGGAATTTTCAGGCAGAAAATTAAGGTAAGAGGTATCAAAAATGAGGGGCAAAAAACTGTTCACCAAGGTGATCTAATTGAATTTCTTATGTATATGTGCATCTCTATCAACTTTTGATCTTTATAGCTATTCATCTTGTACAGTATTCTATTTATTCTCCTCATTCAGATATCTTCTCATTTTGGAGTTTACATTACATTTAATTGAATAAGTGTGATATACCCTGGTGTCCAGATTACTATATCTGAATGCATAATAATATGGTCACTCAGTGTATATCCTATATAATATAAGGCTAATATGCAATTGTCCCCTCGACCAGGGATCAGCAGGCAGGTCAGCCAACCGCCCTGAGAAGCACTGCAAAACATACCAAGAAATTAAAAATTGGGTTTCTGAATGGTTTGCCTCAAAACAAGAAAAGTTCCATTGGAACAGTATCCACAAATTACCTGAAAGATGGGGGAAATGTGTAGCTAGCTTTGAATAAAGCATTTTTTTATGTTTCTCTTGAAATTGTTGTGTTTTCTTTGATTACAAAATCCTCCATGATTAACAGGTACACCTAGTGTGTGTGTGTGTGTGTGTGTGTGTGTGTGTGTGTGTGTGTATAATCCTAGGTTACCCTTATGACCGAATGGAATGACTGGTTGACCAGTTGACCAGTCACTATGATGAGGATAGACGCTGACCACCAGGGCCAGACGCTCAATACTGGAGCTGTTCCCTGGTGGTCAGTGCACTCTCACAGCCAACCTCCCATGGTCACACCCCCACTGGCCACCACCCAATTGACTCTGATGGGCTTTGATTGCCATCCAGGCCGAGGGACCCCACCAGTGTATATCTCATTACATATCCAAGTTAGCATTATTTTTCATTCTTTCAAAAAGTAATAAATTGTCCTGTTACACAAACTTATATTAATTTATCAAAGTGATACTTGAATAGGATTAAATATCAAAATTTATTATATAATGAAAATTAATAGTTTATTTTCTATATTTATCAACTTTAGATATTGACTGAAATTATTGTAAGAAGAAATTTATATATAGGTACAAACAAGAACTCTGGAACCAACTTGTCTAGGTTTGAACATGACTTCATTGCCCTTAGGTTTATGACCTTGAGGGGCTTATTTTACCTTTCTAAGGTGTTTCTTCATCTGTAAAATAGAAAAATAGATAACACCTTTCTTATAAGATCACTATGAGAATTAAATCATTTAATATATGTGAAGGCCTTAAAACAGTTGTTGGTACAGCCCTAACTATTAATATTGTTGTGGTTGATATTACTTTTCCTGCTTTTAAATGTTGGGAATTTAGCTCACTTATGTTATCACTCACCTTTTTCTAGCTCATTCTTAATATAGTTATATCATTTAATCTGAAACTTTATTTTTTATTTTTGTTATTTTTTTACAATATACAAAATAAATCTTGAAACTTTAGGCATTAATTAGACTGCTTCAATTCTTTTGACTTTGACCTTTTCAAGAAGAGGATATATTATCTTGTCCAACTTCCAGTCACTATCAGTTATAGTTTTATTTTTACATTCTCAAAATTGATAATGGTTTTAGTCTGTTCTGTAGCCATGATTAAAACATCTGTGAGCCCTAGCTAGTTTGGTTCAGTGGATAGAGCATCAGCCTGTGGACCCAAGGGCATGGACCTCTGTTGCATGCTTCTCCCTGTCCTGGTCCTAGTCAGGGCTCATGCAGGAGGCAAATAATTGATATATTTCCCTCACATTGATATTGCTCTTTGTCTTTTCCTCTCTCTTCCACACTGTCTAAAAAGCAATGAAAAAAATATCCTCGGGTGAGGCTTAACAACAACAACAACAACAAAGACACAAATAAGAAACAAACAAACATCTATGGCTCATCCAAAACTCAAAAATTGAAAACAATAATAAAAATTAATTTACATTATCAGTGGCCTATAAATGGAATGCATTATAAACTTATGTAGTATCTTTAAGACGGAATCTCTATCTCTACAAGTCCAATGTCATAGTGAGTTACTCATAGTAGAGTGTTACAAGAGCCAATTTCAATTGAATAAGGAGCTCTTTTTCCATAAACCATGATTGATTTTACTATGACCTCAAATTTTTCTAAGACAGCAATCATTGTATCTAGTCAATAAGTTCTTTTTATATCTCAGAATCTTCCATCCTGAATTCCCTGTCCTCATACTCTTATCTGGATTGCTTGTTTAATAGGATGGCTGAATAGTTGTAATCCTGTAATTTCCATGGCTGTTTTGTTGGATTCTATTGTCTCCTTTTTCCTAGTTTATTCCTTTTTTGTTCTTCCTGAAGTATGTCCTCAAGTAACATTCAAAAATACACAAGACACAAATTTCAAGAGCCTACTGCCAGAAAAGTTCTTTATTTGCTTTCACGGTTGATAGTCTATTCAGAATAAAATTTCCTTCACACATACATTTTCTTCTGAAAACTTGAAACATTTTATATTGGCTTCTAGCATCCAGCATAATTGATGAAAAGTTTGATGTCAATATGCTGCTTGCTGTTTTGTTTGTGACAGGGTCCTCATTTAACCTCAGCCTACCCCTCAGGAAGATATGTGTGTGTGTTTTAATTTCTTTGCTGTTATAAAGTTTTAGAATTATATACATAGAAAAGATTCCCAATTTCCACTTATTATTCGAGGCTCTTTGATCTGAATACTTGTCTAATTTTGCTTTGGGAAATTCTCTTCTTTTATTTACTGGATATATTCTACACATATATTCTTTGTTCTCCCTTTATAGAACTCAAATTAGTCATAATTTGAAACTATAAAATACTTTTTATATATTTTTCTCATATTTTTATCTCTTTCATTTTGTTCTCCTTTTTGGAGATTTGCTTAAATTTATCATTGTCTTTATGTTGAAAATTTCATTGGTAATTATACTTTTAACTTACCAGCCCTCTTTCTTTGTGTCTGATTGTTCCTTTCCATAGCTTCCTATTTCCTTTTCATGGAAATGCCTTGTTCTTGTACCTCTCTTTGCAAGCTAATTATAGATCATTTTGATAATGAGAATGAAAAATAACTTTTTGAAGTTATTTTTATTCCTTTATTTTTTTCTGCTAGTCTAGACTGGTTATTTTCTTTTTTGTTTTCTTTGTTCCATTTGCATCTGTACACATTATTCCTCAGCTGGTTGGTGATACTCTGATTAATATTTGAGAATGAAGCCTCAAAAAGCTACTAGGAAGTGCTATGTATCTAGGTAGAGATATTTGCTAATGGTGTTTGCTTTATTGTAAACAGGGTGGTAGCTTTTATGTACTTGGGGAACTACTGAACCATAGAAAGCCCACTATTGTGCTATGAGATGTTGATATCTAATTGATGATCTCAGTTTTCTCCAATTAATGTGATTTTTCTAGTGGAAAACAATATTTTTTGAGTAGTTTAATATCTTACTTCTAGGGAAGTTCCACTTCTGGCCTGATATGGGATAAGGAGTTCCACAGACTTGCTTTCCAGTGAAACTGGTGAAAATTGTATTTAAATTTAAATCTCATAAATGCTTCTGAGGATATATAGCAAATAAATATACATTTATTCAAGAAATCAAATGTTCTAGAAGAATAGTGAAAGTCCATGGTTTTTGAAATAAACATTTTCTCCTTTTTCTTTATTTTTTTAAAAATATATTTTATTTACTTTTTTTTACAGAGAGGAAGGGAGAAGGATAGAGAGTCAAAAGCATCGATGAGAGAGAAACATCGATCAGCTGCCTCCTGCATGCCCCCTTCTGGGGATGTGCCCGCAATCAAGGTACATGCCCTTGACTGGAATCAAACCTGGGATCTTTCAGTCTGCAGGCCAACACTCTATCCACTGAGCCAAACCAGTTTTGACTTCTCCTTTTTCTCTCAGAGCTCAAAGAGAGATAAAATTAATTCCAGACTAATACAGCCCAGAGCACAGGGCAAAGTCTGCCCCCACTCCCCGTAAGAGGATTATCTTACTGGGGAAGGCTGGATGTCACTATTTCTCATCTTGCCCCAGTTACCTGTTGCTAAGTGTAAATTCTGGGTGATTACAACTGAGAGATAGGGTAATTCCTTATTTTTCCCAGTCCACACTTATGGGATTAAGACTCTACCTTGTATAAAACACTACTGAGAATATTGGGCCATGAACAGCCCTAGTTATGATTTGTGGAATGGCATTTCCACATTGGGAGAAGCAAGCAAGAAGAAACTACTCCTCTCCACTGAGTACCCAGCCTTAAACTGAGGATATCACTCATAGATAACTGTGATTTTGTCCTCACCCCAAGACTAGAACCATACAGAGATTTTGCTTGGGCATGTGGTGGGATCGGGGAGAAGCAGGCTATAAAAGAGAGAACACCCAAATTTCTTCCAAAAGGAACTGACTTCATTTGCAACAGAGTGTGAGGTTCACTTCTAAATATGTTGCTATGGACTGAATTGGGTATCCCCATCATCAAATTCACATGTTGAGGCACCAACACTCAATGTCATAGTGTTCGTTTATTTGTTTTCTTTTTTATCAAATTTATTGGTGTGACACTAGTTAACAAAATTATACTGGTTTAAGGTATACAATTCCACAACAGAGGGGTTTTTAGGAGATAAGTAAGTTTAGATGTGGCCTTAAGGATGAGACTCATAAAGGGATTAGTGCCTCTATAAGAAAGAGCATAAGAGAGAACCTCTCTCTCTGTCTTTCTCTCTCTCTCT
Source organism: Lasiurus cinereus (assembly GCA_011751065.1). Lineage (NCBI taxonomy): Eukaryota > Metazoa > Chordata > Mammalia > Chiroptera > Vespertilionidae > Lasiurus > Lasiurus cinereus. The sequence goes on from JAAGEH010000015.1 coordinate 6,836,221, forward strand.
TTCTCTCTCTCTCTCTCTCTCTCTGTCTCTCTCCCCCTCCCCCATGTGAGGACACAGTAACAAGGTAACTATATCTATAAGCCACCAAGTGAGCACTCACCAGAAATTGCCTCTTCTAGTGTTTTGATCTTAGCCATAAGACCATAAGAATTGGGAGAAAATTTCTGTTGTGAAAGCCACCTAGTCTATGGTATTTTTTTTGGAACATCCCAACCTAAGACAGGCATTCTCAAAAGCAGTTGAGGTTTCAGTGAAAGGCAGTTTAGAGGAGATAGATAGATTTATTTGACATACAGATGTTACCATCTATATAAATAAAAGGCTAAGTGTCTATGATGCACACTGACCACCAGAGGGCAGATGCTCAACATAGGAGCTGCCATGACACACACTGGCCATTTAAAAATAAATAGCACCGAGGACCTGCTGCCAACAAACCAATACTCGGCTTACCCCAAGTGGAAAACAGGCCCCACCACCACCCTTGAGTGACATCTCATCAAATCACTATCAATGCTGCCAAGACCACATGGTCCAAAATGTGTCCCACAGCCCAGTCCTGCCCAGAAATGGTTGCTGTGGGCGGTGGGTAATGACATCACATAGCAACACTCTGCTTCCTCTCCTTAGCAACTACCCTCCTTGGAGTTTCATTAGCCCAGGAACATGACTTGCTTTATAACCAGGTGCAAACATTTTACACTTTAACCGAATGTTTGTGAAGCATTTTCCCTTGCCTCATCTTCTGTCCTCACAGAAGTCCTGGAGTAGGTAGATAGGAGATTTTGTAAAATCCTATTTCCTTTCCATTAGCCAGAAAAATGGAGATTTAGAAAGTTTAGAAACTTAACCCAACTGAAAAGAAGTAAGAAATGGTGGACCTTGAAAATGGGCTCAGGTGTTCTTATTGCACAGAACATAATCAAACACTGTTTCAGTTAAATATTTTACCCTTTGTTCTCCTTGTGTTATCTACAATAATAATCTGCTTTGTGTTGACATTTATTGCTGTGTTAGTGACAATTACCTGAAAGAGAAGTTGGGGTGATTCTACTGGGCTGGAAAAAGTTTAGCCAAATCACAAAGCAGGCCTAATTAAGCAAGTTTATTCTATTTCCACAAAAGGCTAAGTTGACTTGCTCGATACATATAAAGGCCTTGCTGGTGCCAATTGAACCTGTGTGTTTTGATCTGTCATTGTTGATCGTGAATTTGCTTGACACTTCTATTATAGAGAAAGGGTGAATAGTGATATTAAAATATTCTAATTAATTTCCTTTCAATGTGCACAAATCTGTGCACCAGGTCACTAGTAGGCTAATATTCTAGAGAGACTTGAGAAAGAGAAATTTGGCCAGAACCCTCCTGTTTTCAGAACCAATTCTTAAACACTGACCTTGTAAACTATACATACTTTCAAAAGACTACCTTTGGTTGAATCAATATGTGGATCAATTTATCCCCAAAGACATTTAAAAAAATAACAAAATTATCTGCTGGTAATTAGTATAGTTTAACCAGTTAACTTCCAGAAGTCCAAAACAGAAATCATTCCCACACCCCATGATATTTTGAATTTAATTGCATCCATAGACGCTTATGGCATACAAAGGGTTAACATCTGGGGCTGGGTAAAGAAAAAGGTAGCTAAACTGAGCTTTGCCATAACAGAGCTTAGGAAAAATGTGGTCAAACCTATGGCTTTGCACCCTGAAGTGCAACAACAGAGGATTGATATTTCTAGGGGAAATAAACTTCATTAAAATAACCTGCCAACCACTAACTAAATAATGATGTAAATAACAATAATAAGCCCAGGAGAGGATGGACTGTATCCATATTCAGAGTTGCTACAACATATTATCTAGAATGTTCATGTTCCAATGTAAATTATAAGACATTCGTAGGAAAGTCTGAATCTATATACTGGAAAAAAAGAGAAAAACAAAACAAAACAAAACAAAACAAAACAAAACAAACAAAAACACCAGGAAACAGAAACTGCTTACCAGAGCAACCAGATGTCAGATTATCAAAACAAAACAAAAAATATTTCAAAAGAGCCATTTATAAATATTTTAATAATCCAAAGAAATGATGATTAAGGAAATAACTGAAAGTATGACAACTATGTAACATCAAATGAAAGCATTGATAAATAGGTGAGAAATTATAAAAACAAAAGCAAATGGAAATTCTTTAGTTCAAATGCCATAACTGAACATTTAAAAAAAATTAAAGAGTTCAACAGCATGTTTAAGTGGCATAAGAAAGAATTAGTGATTTTGAAAATGGATCAATAGCGATAATGCCATCTGAACAACAAAGAGAAAAGAATGAAGAAAAACGGAAAAACCTCAGAGAAATGCAAAGCACCATTAAGCATACTAACATAGATTTTATTGGTTAGTTTTATGAATCAACTTTGCCAGACTTTAGTACCAAATTTTATTAAGACATTAATCTAGATGTTGCTGTGAAAGTATTTTGTGCATGTGGTTAATATTGATGATTGGTTGTCCTTAAGTAAGGGAGACCACCTTCAATAATTTGGGCAGGTATAATCATATCAGTTGATAGGCCTTAAGAGCAAATATCTGTGTTTCCTCAGAAAAAGAAATTCAGTCCTAGCCGTTTTTGCTCAATGGATAGAGCATTGGCCTGCAGATTGAAGGGTCCCTGGTTTGACTCTGATCAAGGGCACACATCCAGGTTGTGGGCTAAATCCCCAGTAGAGGGCATACGAGGGGCAGCCAATCAATGACTCTAATCATTGATGTTTCTATCTCTCTATCTCTCCATCTTCCTTCCTCTCTGAAATCTATAAAAATATTTTTAAAAAAGAAATTCCGGTTCAAAACTGAAAAATCAGCTCTTAACTCAAAGTTTTCAGGTGGTGGTAGATGCACAGATGTATTGGGATAAGGAAATTATTCCAAATTATATCTGAACACAACAGGAACAAAAGAAGAAATAGGAAATGTTAAAAAAAAAGAAAGAATATCAAAAACCATAATTATTTACTTCTTTTTGTTGCCATCTCTGAGCTTCTTTAAATATATAAAATTATGTAAAGCAATAATTTTAACAATGTAATGCTATACAATGCTTGCAACATTTATAGATTCAGTATGCATAACAAAAATATCATATAATAGGAGAAAGGGGCTACAGATAGATAAGAGTATCATTTCTAAATCTCACTGTGTTCAATTCAGTATACATATTAAAGTGATTCTGATAATTTAGGATACCAGTGGTAAATTCTAAAACAACCAATAAGAAAATAACTTAAATTTTAGTTAAAAAACATTAAGTGATTTAAAATGTTGCATTAGTGCCCTCTCACCACTGCTTTTCAACATCATATTAGGTGTTCTAATGAATTCACTAAGATAAGAAAAGGTAATGAAGGGTATACACATTGGGAATTAATAAAACTGTTCACAGATGACATGATTACTTGTAGAAAATCTGAAATAATTGAAAAAAATTTCTGGAATTAATAAGTGGTTATATCAATGTTGTAGATTCAAATTAGTATACACAAGTCGATCACTTTTTATAGACCAGCAATGGACAAATGGAATCTGAGATTAAAATGAAAATGCCTTTTATATTAACACTCAAAAATTAAGTACTTAGTTATAAATCTAACAAAATATGTACATGATCTATGAGATAAATTACAAAATTCTGATGAACAATATAAAAATGAATTAAATAAATGGAGATATAGTCCATGTTCATGTATAAAAAACTCAGTATTGTCAATATTTCATTTCTTTATAACTTGATCTATAGATTTAATGCAATTCCAGTCAAAATCTCAGCAAGTTATTTTGTGGATATTGACAAACTAATTCTAAAGTTGATATAGAGAGAATATTGAAGGAGAAAAACAAAGTTGGAAGGTAGAACATTATCTGATTTCAATACTTACTATAAAGTTATTAAGACAGTGTAGTATTGGCAAAACACTAGACAACTAGATCAATGAAACAGAATAGAGAGCCACATACAAACCTACATAAATATTGTCAACAGATATTTGACAAAGGAGCAAAGGCAATACAATGGAGCAACGTAGCCTTTCAATAAATAGTGCTGAAAGAACTGGACACCTACATGCACAAAATAATAATAAATGGAGACCCAGACATTATACCTTTCAAAGAAATGTACCCCAAGTGGATGACAGACCTAAATGCAAAATGCAAAACTATGAAATTCCTAGATTGTAACATAGGAGAAAACTTAGAACCACAAGAAACCTTGAATGGCTAAACCAATATTAGAATTAATAATTAGAAAAAATAAGTGTTACCAGAGGAAAAGAGGGGTGTGTTGTAATGCAAAAAAGTCAATCTATCTCAAAGTTATGACAGTTTTAATCATATACACACCTAACAGTAGAGCACCATAGTACATGAAGCAAAACTGATAGAAATGAAGGGAAAAGTAGATTATTGAACAATCAGAGATAGAAACTTCAATATTCCACTTTCATTAATGGATAGAACAATTAGGGAGAAGACCAACCAGGAAGTAGATGTTAACACTATAAATTAACTTGATCTGGATGATATCTATAGAGCCCTTCACCTAACAATAGCAGAAAGTACTTTATTCTTTTAAAATTATTTATTGTTGAAAGTTTTACATGTCTCTCCCCCCTCCCCCATTGAGCTCTTCCCAACTGCTTCCATCCCCCAGCACATACCCCAAACCATGAAAGTACTTTATTCTTAATTGTATATGGAACATTCTGCAGATATATCCTATGCTGTAATAAAACAAATTGTAATAAATTTAAATGGATAGAAATAATACAAGGTATGTTCTCTGACTACTCTGATTTATTGAATTTAGACTGCAAAAAGAAATTTGAGACATTCATAAATATATGGAAGTAAAACAATATACTCCTAAATAAGCAGTAGGTCAGAGAAGAAATTATAAGGAAATTAAAAGTTCTTTCAGATGAATGAAACTTGGAGACACAACATACTAAAATTTTTGGGATGCAACTAAACAGTGCTTAGAGAGAAAATTATAGCTGTAAAAACCTATATTAAAAATAGTATGATCTCAAATAAATATTCCTAATTTTCCACTTAAGATACTGGGGGTGGTGTTGGGGAAACTAAACTAAACCTAAGGAGAGCAGAAGGAAGGAAATGATAAAGATTAGATTCCAGATACTAATGATACACTGAATAGAAAAAAATAGAAAAAATCAATGACTGTTTTGTGAATGTTGGGTGGATCTGTTTCCATACTTTTAATACCTTTGTTTTCAGATACACAGATCCACAGCTGCTGTCCTTGTTACCTGGATTTCTATATCACATTCTTGTCAGAATTGCGCATGGCAGATAGATTTTCTCATTGAATATAGGTCTACAGAATGTATTCTAGGATGTGGCTTCTTCTTTATGTCAAATCCTTTATTTGCATACCATCCTCCAGATATTTGTTAAAATCACTTTTTTTGGTGGTTCCCTCCCAATCTGTTTGTTGTTTTCTTTTTACAATTCTTATTAACTTAATGGTTTCCTAAGAGAGAATTCTATCTAATAAAAGTAATATGTTTAATTATACATTGAAATATCACAAACTCATCAATTTCATAGGTATAAATTAGTATCTACTACTATAAATATGAACTTATACTTAGTTTGAGACATTTTTGTATCAACTAACCTGTTGGTTTTACTTCTGATATATCTGTTACTGGGGAAGACGTTTTTATAAAATTCAATGTTTAAATGGATTAAAACCTGCCTATGATGAGGAACCAAGATGGTGGCATAGGCAAACACCTGAACTTGCTGTCTCACACAACCACATCAAAACTACAACTAAAAGAAACAAATGTATATCATCCAGAGCCATGGGCAGGCTGGCTGAGTGGAAGTTCTACAGCAAGAAGAAAAGAGAAAAGTGCATCTAGACCAGTAGGAAGTGCATAGTTGCAGAAGAGTGAAGGTATGGAGGCATGCATGGAAACGGGCTGGCAATTGGGTATGCTGTGGTCTTTTAAACCAGGAGGGAGATACATGCTCCTGACTGCTCTGAATTCCAGTGCAGGGCAAGACTCTGGGGACTCAGACTCATATGGGGAGAAACTGCACTGTCTGGCATCAGGCCAGAACATGAGGGTTGTTTTCTCTCAGAGGTGGTCACAGCATTCATTGTTCCGGCATGGGACTACAGGACACAGAGACCCAGGGACCAATTTGGGACAGGGCCAATGGGCAACTATTGCTGTTTGCACCACACAGAGATTCCCTGAGATCATGCCCCATCCAATTTACAACCCATCCAAGCTGTGTGCAGAGGCATTTGCTTATGAATAGCCTGGACTTTTGCAACCTAACCTAACAAACTACAGCTGGGTCAAAGAACCCCAGAGCTTCCAAAAGAAGGCCTAAGGCTCCTTAGCAGCTTGCATTGCTTCACAGCTGTGCCTCATCTGGGCAGCTCCAAACCCCAAACAAAGAGGAGGAATCTGCAGATCTCTCCGTAGTTCCTGCTAGGTGGCCTCAGGCAGTAGTTGACTTTACATCTCCTTGGAGATCCAAGAGCCAGTGTACCCAGTGGTCAAAGTGAGACCACACCAGATTACAACTCTTTAGATCCATTAGAGACACACTCAGGGGGAAGACTCAGTGAGCACCAAAGCCCAACTGAAGCAAGTCCTACTCCATAAGGGTGTTTCCAGCACAGCAATTCTGCCATTGTAGATACAACATGTCCTCACAGCCAAATGGTTTGGAGGTCAATTCCACCTGGTGATACCAAAACAATGAAGGCTTAACTACAAGACTGTGCACACAACCCACAAAGCAGTGCACCACAAGCGTCCGACTCAGGTGACTTGGGAGGCTGAGCCACTAGGCCCTATAAGATACCAGCACACAAAGCCACTCTATCAACACAGGGAAACATCTAAAATGTGGAGACCAAAAAAAACAAAAAAAAAAAAAGAAAAAAAAACATGTCACAAATAAAAGAAAGAGAGGAAAGCAAACTACTGGATATAGAGTTCAAAATCACAGTTATAAGGTTACTCAATAATCTTCTAGAAACCTGAGAAATTTAGTGAGACCTTCAAGGATATGAAAAAGGACCTATTAGAAATTAAGCATTCACTGACTGAAATAAAGAATAATATACAGACTAGAGAATCCCAAGAATCAAGTGAAAGATTTGAAATATGAAGAAGCAAAAAACACCCAACCAGAAAAACAAAAAAAGAATCCAAAAATATGAAAATAGCGTAAGGAGCCCCCCAAGTTTCATCAACCTTTTGATAAAACTTTTGTAATTATGACATGCTGGATTTGTCTCCTGGCATCTTACCCTTTTTGATTTTTTAATTTTAACAAGAATGTATGTTTTAAGATTTTGAAATTCAATGGAAAGGGCAGAGTTCTATCAAATCCCTTTAAATTGCTGTCAGGCATTAAAGGAATCAGCCTGCAGTCAGTTTCTTTTGGGACAACAATTATTTGAGTCCCAATTTCAATGTCCAACAGTTCCTTATGTGTGTGTGTCAGCAATGATATTTCATTTTTGGATGGTGGGCAACCAGGCCCTGCAGGTCCAACCTTTTCTGGTTTGGTCCTGGGCAACCTACAGGGATGCACAGATGATGACTGCTAGCATAGAAAGGCGTCTTCACCATCTTCATTTCTGGGCTGTTTCTCCTCTTTTCATGGGGGCCATTACTATTTCTGTGGCTGGAACAGTCCTGTCAATTCCTATCTGGAATCCCTTGTTGCAGGAATCCACAGGGGCTTGGAGGAGTTTTCTGGAAATATACAAACGTATTCTCAACCAAAGGTTAATAAAGAAATATTTTCTATAAATTAGACTTGGAATGTTGCCCATATAATTTTCTTTTGGCCTATTTTGACACCGTGTATGTTTTCATGGGTTTCTTGCTATCAGCATTACAAATGAAAATTAATTTTCAAAGTAAAAAAATTAAAGCAATTAAGGCTTGATATAATATTCTTACAGGATATTTTTCCACTACCCCCCCTTTCTTGATTTCAATAATATTAGAAGGCTTTTGGAAATTTAAAATACAGTCTTGATAACTTTTAATTTATTTTTTCTGCATAGAAATATGACTGCTTTGGATTCATAGCATGTTAAGCAATTTTTACTATGAGATGAAACATCAATAAAAAATTTAGTTGATACTTCAGCAGGTGCATGACCAGTACAATTAAGTTTTCTTAAATATTCACTTATTTCAATTAGCCAATTTAAATAATTTGAAATGAAGTTTATTTTTTAACTTTAGTTGTCCTAGATTATGGACAGTAAATTACATTAATTAAATTTCTGCAATTAGTCTTTAAATAATTTTACATAAATTTTGTCAGAGCGGCAAAAAGACAAATTATTTACTTTAATTTATGAGGCTAAATATTTATTGACTTTTTTATTGTTTAAAGTATTACATATGATAGTACATATATCTCCCTTCCTCCCCCCATTGCCCTCCCCCCAGCCTTACCTACCTCCTGTCCCATGCCCTCATCCCACCCCCCAGTGTCTTGTGTCCATTGGTGTGCTTATATGCATGCATACAAGTCCTTTGGTTGATCACTTTCCCCCCCTTCCGAACATTCCCCAGGCTTCCCCCTGTAATTTGACAGTCTTTCCGATGCTTTACTGCCTCCGTATGTATGTTTGTTATTCAGGTTATAATGTTCTTTATTTTCCATAAATGAGTGAGATCATGTGGTATTTTTCTTTCATTGTCTGGCTTATTTCACTTAACATAATGTTCTCCAAGTCCATCCATGCTTCTGCAAATGGTAAGAATTCCTTCTTTTTTATAGGAGTGAAGTATTCCATTGTGTAACTGTACCAAAGTTTTCTAATCCACTCATCTGATGATGGGCACTTAGGCTGTTTCCAAATCCTAGCTATGGTGAATTGCGCTATGAACATAGGAGTGCATATGTCCTTTCTGATTCAAGTATCTAGTTTCTTGGGATATATGCCTAGAATTGGAGACACTGGGTCAAATGGAAGTTTCATTTTTAGTTTTTTGAGGAAACTCCATACTGTTCTCCACAGTGGCTGAACGAGTCTACATTCCCACCAGCAGTGCATGAGGGTTCCTTTTTCTCCACATCCTCACCAGCACTTGTCATTTGTTGATTTGTTGATGATTGTCATTCTGACAGGTGTGAGATGGTACCACATTGTCATTTTGATTTGCATCTCTCAGATAATTAGTGTCTTTGTGCATGTTTTCATATGCCTTCTTTAGAAAAGAATCTATTTATGACCATTGCCCAATTTTTTATTGGATTATGTATCTTCCTTTTATTAAGTCCTATACATTCCCTGTAGATGTTGGAGATTAAACTTTTATCAGTGATAACATTTACAAATATGTTCTCCCATGCAGTGGGCTTTCTTGTTGTTTTGTTGATGGTTTATTTTGCTGTGCAAAAGCTTTTTATTTTGATGTAGTCACATTTGTTTGTTTTCTCTTTAGCTTCCTTTGCTCTAGGAGCAGTATTGGTGCAACAATTGCTTCAGCATATGCTAGAGATTTCACTGTCTGTGGATTACTCTAGTATTTTTATGGTTTCCTGTTTTATGTTTAAGTCCTTAATTTTGATTTTATTTTTGTCTATGGTGTAAGTTGGTGATCTAGTTTCCTTTTCTTGCATGTATCTGTCCAATTTTCCCAACACCGTTTATTGAAGAGACTGTTTTTATTCCATTGTATGTTCATGCCTCCTTTATTAAATATGAATTGTGCATAGTAGTTTGGGTAGATATCTAGGTTTTCTATTCTATTCCATTGGTCTATATGTCTGTTCTTGAGCCAATACCAGGCTGTTTTGAAAACAGTGGCTTTATAATACAGCTTAAAATCTGGTATTGAGATCCCACCTACTTTGTTCTTCTTTCTCAGGATTGCTGTGGTTATTTGGGGTCTTTTTTTTTATCCTAGATGAATTTTTGGAGAGTTCTTTCTAGGTCTGTGAAATACGCCCTTGGTATTTTAATGGGGAGTGCACTGAATCTATAGATTGCTTTGGGTAGTATGGACATTTTAATGATGTTGATTCTACCAATCCATGAACATGGTATGTTCTTCTGTTTATATCTTCCTCTATCTCTTTTTTCAGTGTCCTGTTGTCTTCCTCATATAGATCTTTTACCTCCTAAGTTAAGTTTATTCCTAGGTATCTTATTTATTTATTTTTTTTTGGTGCAATGGTAAATGGGATTGATTTTTTAGTCTCTCTTTCTGTAAGTTCACTATTGGTTTATAGAAATGCCATATATTTCTTGGTGTTAATTTTGTATCCTACTACATTGCCAAATTTATTTATTAAGTCTAACTAGAGGCCCAGTGCACAAAATTCAGTATGGGGTTGTCCCTCAACCCAGCCTACACCCTCTCCAATCTGGGACCCCTTGAGTGATGTCCAACTGCTCGTTTAGACCCTATCCTGGGCAGTCGGACAACCCTCTCACAATCCAGGACTGATGGCTTCCAACTGCTTGCCTGCCTGCCTTCCTGATTGCCCCTAACTGCTTCTGCCTGCCAGCATGATCACCCTCTACCCACTCCCCCGTCAGCCTGATTGATGCTTAACTTCTCCCCCGTCAGCCTTTTTACCTTTAACTATCCTCCCCTTCAGGCCTGGTCACCCCTAATCGCCCTCCCTTGTAGGCCTGTTCCCCCCCAACTGCTCTCCCCTGCAGTCCTGACCCCCGACTTCCCTTCCCTACGGGCCTGGTTGGCCCCAACTTCCCTCCTCTGCCAGCTTAGTCACCCCTAACTGCCCACCCCTGCAGGCTTGATTGCCCCCAACTTTCCTCACTTGGAGGCCTTTTCCCTCCCAACTGCCCTCTCCTGCTGGCCTGATCACCCACAACTGTTCTCCCTTGCAGACCTGGTCCTTCCCAACTGCCCTCCCCTACTGGCCATATTGTGGTGGCCATCTTGTGGCCACATGGGGGCAGCCATCTTTGACTACATGGGGAAAGCCATCTTGTGTGTTGCAGTGATGGTCAATTTGCATATTACTCTTTTATTAGATAGGATAGAGGCCTGGTGCATGGTTGAGGACCAGATGGTTTGCCCTGAAGGGTGTCCTGGATCAGGGTGGGGTTTCCCTTGAGGTGTGAAGTGGCCTGGGCAAGGGACTTGTGGTGGTTTGCAGGCCAGCCATGCCCCACAGCGACCCAAGTGGAGGCTCTGGTATCTGGAATTCATTCATCTTCTATAATTGAAACTTTGTAGTCTTAAGCTTATGCCAAGGCAGGCCAGAGCTGCGGGAGCTTGGTTTTCTCCTTACCAAGGGCAACTCAAGCCTCCTGCTCTCTCTAGCTCTGTGGCTCCTGACATTTTTGTTGGGATTTATTTATCTTTTATAATTGAACCTTCTTTAGCTTTAAATGGAGGCCTGGGTCAACCAGGGTGTGCAGAAATCTTGGCGCCCTCCATTGCCAGGGAAACCCAAGCCTCCTGCCTGCTCTGTGGCTGCAGCCATCTTGGTTGGGTTACTTTGCATACTTTCTCCTGATTGGCTGGTGTGTGTGGCTTGTGGGTATAGCAGAGTTAGTTAATTTTCATATTATTCTTTTATTAGATAGGATTTCTCAACAAGATTTTAGATTTAAATCCAATTCTAATTATTTTAAGGCATTTACTTTGGCAAATTTTTATAACAAACAATTTTACTGATTTTCTCAGAGGCCTTAAATTTAACTTTAGAACATACTTCATTAGCATTTTAAAAACTACTCTTTATTATGGAAATACCATTCTTGTTGCTAAAACCTAGCCTGTGACTTTTGCCTGGTTGTAATCCACCATCTTTCTTTTTACAAGAAAAAAAAAACAACAGTCTTGGGATTTTATTCTGTAGTTCTTATAAAGAGATTCTAGCTCAAAACTTTCTAATGACCAAAATCGGACAATGCACACATTTTGTTTTAAGCTAGCTTCTCTCTTTATGAGCACAGAAGCCCCAGACACATTTCTAACTTCTGTAAAACTTTTATTAGACTTTAAATTAGCATACTGGGAGAGTGGTCTTCTATATTATATCTTCAAGTGTCTCCCTTCCCCCACCTTCTGCTTGCTTTGGGGGAAGCATCAATAACAGACTTGGCCTCATATATTTTCTTCATGCTTAATAGATAATGACAGATTTCAATTGTTTTCCTATTTTGCTTTCCAAAGTAGTAATAACTGGCACCCAAGGTGACCTTAGCCAAATTTTGTTTTTTCCTTCAAGTTCTTCTGTAATTTTTAAACAAAGTAGTCTTTTTGGGGAGAGCTGAGAGCTCTGCCTGCTCCCACCACTTTTGAATCTCTGAACCAGACGCAGTTTTGGCAGTAGGGTTTCATTTCATATTACAGATTTTAGATTCCAAATACGAATTAAGATTTTAATTTGAACAAGAAACCACATTAACGATGACCATGACCCTCTTTTTGCATCCTGGATTAAATAAGTTCCTTTTGATATTCCAATTTCTTTATTATTTTGCCTTCTAACCAAATATTTTCCCATTATAATCTGATTTAACTCAAAGTATCTCCCAAGGACTTGTGGAACTGTGGACTTCTGAAGCTGACATGGGCTCTATGCATAATTAATTTTACCACTATCGCTGGTGTTGTTTCTACTCAGGCAAATCCTTCTTTCTCCCAAAGTATGCCATTAATGTTGGTGTTGCAAGGGTTCAGGAAACCCCAGTTCTGGTTGCCATTAATGCCTGGGTTCTTATTCTAGAATTAAGAAAGATTCAGCAATCTGGAGAAAGGCTGTGTGCAAATTAAGAGTCCAGAGATGAAAGATAATTTTGAAAGGCATTGAGGGTCAGAGGAGCTTCAGCTGAAGAAGCTAAAGTGTTCCCCTTGTCTCAGAATCCTTGCTTTATATTAACACAATTTGTCCTAAGGCAAAATGGAGATAACACACTTCAAAGGGTGGGGTACAGAAGCATTTTTAGATTAGAGACTAACCTAGAGCTGTTCAGGTGTTTGACCAACAGGAGGCAATAACATGTAGATTAATATGCCCTGAACTATCTGGTAGCAGATAATCATCCTATTCCAGTTTAGGGGAAGTGCCCTTTAGCAGGTAATTACATATGTAACTCAGCTTTTGTTGAGCCTCCATGTTTCATCAACCTTTTGATAAAACTCTTGTAATTATGACATGCTCGAATTGGCCCCTGGCAGTAAAGATAAAAATTGTGAACAAAGTGACAACAAATACATATCTATTAACAAATGAATCTAAAAATTGAGTGAATAAAAAATATGATGAACAGAATAAACTGGTGAATATAATAGGATCAGAGGCATAGGAAGGAAATGGACTGAATTATTGGGGGAATGAAGTGTGGGGGTACGGGAAGAGACTGGACAAAAATTGAACTTCTATGGATGAGGACAATGGGAAGGGTAAGGGCATGGGGTAGGTGGGAACCAGGTGGAAGGGAGCATTGGGAAACAAAAAGAGGAACAACTGTAATAATCTGAACAATAAAGACTTATTTTTTAAAAAAACCTGCCTATGATTTAGAGATGTGTTCATGTTACTGAATTGAGTTTGGTACCACATAATCTGTAGAATTTAAAGGCAAAACATTTATATCACGTATTAAGATGTGTTTAACGGTTAACATTTTAAAAGTTGGTTTATCTTTTAAAATTATACATAGTCTAAATTTTAATATTTTAGTTGCTATGCCTCTACTAGCATTTTTCATAAAATAACATTTTAAATCATTTTGTACTTTTATGTGAATGTGTCTACTTACATCTTAAAGAATTTAATAAAAATAAATTTGAATAATAATGACTATGTTTACTTCTAGGCTTCAATATCAACCTAGTTTATTTTACAAGAGCAAAAGAGTACCAAATTGTGCTTGTATTGATCAAGTCTAGAGTTATATAGTATTTCCCATACTTACAACTCAAAATTCACTTCGTAAAGAGACTGAAAATATAATTTCTACTACACTAAAAAAGTATATCCAGCCGAGATCGGTTTGGCTCAGTGGATAGAGTGTCAGCCTGTGGACTGAAAGGTCCCAGGTTTGATTCCGGTCGGGGCATGTACCTTGCTTACGGGCACATCTCCACTGTGGGGTGTGCAGGAGGCGGCTGATCGATGTCTCTCTCTCATCGATGTTTCTGACTTTCTATCTCTCTCCCTTCCTCTCTGTAAAAAATCAATAAAATATATATTTTTAAAAAGTATATCCAAATATAAATCATTTTTGCTTCAAATGGTGACAACAAAAGCTCCCATCTGCCATATGATCAAATTACATTTGCTAAGTATCAGCATAGTCACCAAATAATATAAAAGAAGAAACAGACCAATGGTGGTTTACTAGTTAATTTTAAAATACACAATCTGCAAATTGGATGAATCCATAAGTATAAATAGGTATTGCTATGTTGACAAAAATCATAGAATTAAAACCTGTGAGCTTTGATTATTCTTTTGGTAAATATTTTAAGACCATTATAAAGCATTATGATATTGCATTTCAGAAATGCTAAACTAACTTATGGTATGTTGTCATTTAAATTGTCTTTATTCATCACTAAAATTGATATCTACCTCTCTTTCTTCCTCCTGGGAAGAAGTTTAAGATAAAAACCCAGCATGGTGGACTTGAATCTCAGTCTGCCACTAACTAGTATGACTTTTATTTGGTGTTTTTGTTTGTTTGTTTGTTTGTTTTTGCTTAATTTACTTAACTTTTCCTGTATGAGTTTTGAGTTTCACATATATTAAATTAAAATGTAATGATTACCCCCACCACCACAGCTCAGAAAGTTTTTGGATGATTACATGTTTTGCGTTATAGGAAAAGATTTTAAAAATTATAATTCTAATCTGGGGAAAATTTGCAGAATAGTAGAGATAAATATGTAGCAAAAGTTTTAAATGATAGGAAAGGACATCCTTTCAATGTCATATATCTAGCTTCAATGAAGTTAATAATCTAATATTTAATTACTTATATTTATATGAATGGTTCATTATATAACTTTAAGGTCAAAACCATTAATATATCTTTATTTTGAGATAATAGCCAATCAAAGATATAATTTCACAGCTTCAGTACTATCTTTAACATAAAATACATTATCGCTAGGCAAGCAAGAAAGTGAGACTATGAACTTTTTACTTAAACGGATAAGGAAATGTTATTTTCCCCCTCTATGTACCAGAAAGTGGAAAGGATTTGAGCTATCTTCATTCTTAAGAAGAAGAGTTAGCCAAAACCTGTTTGGCTCAGTGGATAGAGCCTCGGCCTGTGTACTGAAAGGTCCCAGCTTTGATTCAGGTCAAAGGCATGTATCTTGGTTGCGGGCACATCCCCAGTAGGGGGCGTGCAAGAGGTAGCTGATCGATGTCTCTCTCTCAGTGATGTTTCTAGCTCTCTATCCTTCTCATTCCTTTCTGTAAAATCATCAATAAAATATATTAAAAAGAAGAAGAAGAAGAGTGAGATAAAACACATAGTCCTTATTTATGTATATGAGTACTGTGAGGTAGATCTTTCTTACCTGAGGACAGCCTAGAATTGACCTCAGATCAACCAGGCTTAACTAAAACACAATTGAATGTACTTCAGAGTGTTCAAGGTATTTCCACAAAGCCAATACAGAAGAAAACATTGCAAATATTCTGAAGGACACCAACTTACTGAAATGAGAGCACAACGTTACTGATTCCCATACCCATGACAATCTATGTTAATAAAAAAGTTGGAGATAACATCATTTTCCCTCAAAGTGTGTGAGATCTGGTAGAAAATTTAGATATACACGTAGATATTTTAAGTGCTATGTAATAACAACTCTCATCAGTAAGAACAAGCAGCTCAGCCATGAAAGATCACCTACAGGTAACATTAATATGGGACAAGTAAAGTGTATTAGATATGTATGAAAGGAAATACTATATGAGATTAGTGTTCCTGACTTTTAAAGAGGTAGAATTATGAAAGAATATGAGCAAGTTGACAAATGGAAAAAAGCTCTATGTGGTTGAAGTGCCGGGTATGTGTGTGTATAGTAAGGAGGGCCATGGGGAAAGTAGCTACTAGAGAGCAGGTAGGCCCAGTCTGTAAGGGACTTTGCATACAACACTGTCACACTTGAATTTTATTCTATGGGCAATAGTGAAGCCATTAGAGACTTTTAATCAATGCCATCTTTCAAGTCTGAACTAGTGTGGAGGATAGTCCAGCAGTCTCTGGAGGCTGGAGGCAGGGAAAATAGGAAACTTGAAGTGTTTTATCGCACTTGAGCTAAAGAGTGAGAATAGGGAAAACAAGATGAATTAGAGAGATATTTCCTTTTATATCCCTTCTCCCTTCTTTCTTGAGTCCCATCTCTTCACACCATTTCTTTCAAAGTATCTCCTTTATGTTTGGCATTCACATACACTGGTTTCTGTATTCTCTTAGCAGGCAAGTCTGTTGATACCAATGGATGGTTGCCATGCCCACATCTGATTACAGAAGCCAGCTTCTGTTTGGAACAAGAGCCAAGATTTGGCTACTCACACTAATAATTTAGATACAGCTAAATGACTCCTCTTTGCAGGTGGAAAGATGAACACATTTTCTCTTGAATGCCAAATGCTGAAGCTGGGCCATGTTTCTGATGAATTTCCCTTTACTATGAAAGTGAGTTGCTGAGCCTCACAGAGTTCTCTTCTTAGTTACTTCCACAAAACTCTTCCTTATTGCACAAAGGTTCATTCCACAGTATGTTAAGCTCCTTTTCCCGCCATAAAATATTTTTGGGGGGGTTTTGTCTAATAAAAATTATAAATGGCATTTAACTGTTAATGGATTTAAGCAAACTCATTATCTATGTGAGTGTAATCCTTTCTGAGCATATTAGTTTCCTGACTTAATGACACACAGTATTTTTTTTTTGACACACAGTATTTTAATAGTGTTATGGACTTATCTTTGTGTCCACTGTGAGTTAATACCCAACAAAGGCATTTGTATTCATATTGCATTCTTGGAGATTCCACTCAGATTTTTTCTGTTTTTCACATATCACTATGATTTTTTCTAGTTGCGACACTGTTTATGAATATGGAGGGACACAGTTCTTTAATATATGATAAGACATAAATTTGATCCTTTGAGAATCAGTAGCTGTTTAATCCTTATTTCAAGAAAGAAAGTGATGCTTAAAACCAATGCTGGAATTAAATGTAGACTATATGCTTTGGGGTTCCTCCAGGAAACTGGAAAAGGTTGGTATCATTATTAAATACCTTAATTCATTTTTATCTGCTGAGGTATGTCAAGGGACAAATTTTTCCCATCCTTGATATTTTGGTCTATGTACCTGCTTTCCACACAACCACTTGTATGCCATTATGACTTTGAATGAAAACTGTCTTCTGACTTGGTTTATTTCCCCTTAAAGGTAGCATTAGACTATTAAGATTTTTCTGATATTATGAGACTGTGTTTATTGCTATTGTTATGTTCAAAACATACTGAAAGGATCCCTAAGGTGTAGAATGAATTGACTCTTAGAAAAGACTATGGGGCATGATAGATTTCATTAATTTATTTTACAAATATTTGTTGAGTCCATGTTACTGCCATTCATAATAGCTGTTTTCACTGTGTTGACAAAATGTCACATGTGAGGAAGGGATTAACAGGGTCACTGCTTTTCTAAAGGTTCAAGCGAGGACCTGACTGTTAAATGCATTGCTTACTTAAAAAAAAACATATTATTTAAATAACATTAAGCTACTTATAGATAAACAATACAAAAGGGACCTGAATGGGGAGAAAAACTGAAACTTTCCAAAAAATCTCCAGTGGATTTCCTAGTAAAGTGTGCCTTTCATTAATTGAAATGCTCATATAAAAAGCCATATTTTAAGAGTCTGATGGAGTCAATTCCCTTTTAGGTGGGAAGGTGGACTACCTGGTGACTCCAAACTGTTACATTTTGTATTCTGTTTATGTCTGAGTGATCCCTGTAGGCAACTTGTTGTCCTCACATGCCTGTCATGAGGAAAGTCATGGAAATTCTCTTAATTCCCACCAAATAAAATACATAGACACTAAAGAGAAATAAACAATTTACAGATCACTTGGTCAAAGAAATAGAGGAATATATATATAATCACCCTAATATGCAAATAGACTGAACTGCAGAACAAGTGAACAACCAGTCGCTATGATATGCACTGACCACCAGGGGGCATGCATGGAACATGGTGGGCATTGGCAGCAGGCAGCTGAGCATGGAATATGGCAGACACTGAGACACTGGCCATGGAAGGATGGTGAAGCAGGTGAGCAGAGATGCCAGAGCAAGGCAGGGCACCTGTTTCAGGGTGAGCCTCTGCTGGTTACTGAAAATTTTTTGCTTTCAGGTGCTGTGGTCCCACTGGATGCTCACACCTGCTGCTGGCACAGGCCTTGCCTGCACCAACTGCTGGCACCTAGTGACGGCCCTGATCATTCAGTGCCTTCAGTGGGTGCGAATGGTGGCTGCCAGCCCTGATCACCCCTCAGGGCTTCTCCACCTTTCCCTGCTCCTGAGGGGTGATTGGGGCCAGCAGCTGCCTCTCACACCTGCTGCTGCCAATTGTCCAGTTCATACCTGCTGCCAGTGCCGGCACTGCTGCTCACACCTGCTGTTGACACTGGAGCTGCTGCTCATATCCACTGCTGGTACCAGCCCCAAAAGCTCCACACCATTGATGGGTATGAGCTGGGCTGGTGCCATCAGCACATAGGAGTGGTGGCAGTTGGAGTGGGACTGCAGGCAGACAGGGGACCAGGGGCTGCAGTGGAAGGGGCTGGGCCAGGGCATGGAGGATAGGCTGAGACCTGCTCCTGTGTCCACCGAAGCCTCAGGACCCACAGTTTTTTTCAAGGTGCACAAATTCATGCACTGGGCCCCTAGCGATTTATGTGACTAAAGACCCAATGCATAAAATTCAAGCAAGGGGCTCAGCCCTTGCAACCATGGCAACTTGCCTCAGCCCTCGCAGCCCCAGCTTTGTCTGAAAGGTATTCTGGAAGGTTGTCTGGAAGGACATCTGGAAGGTCCTTTGGCTGTCTGGTCTAATTAACATATTACACATTTATTATTACAGATGATCATAAAGTTTCCCTTTAAAATTCCCATCACATATTTTTCTGCTACTCCAAAGATACTTTATTTTATTCCAGTCACTGTGTATTTTCCAGACTTTTCCACTAAGTACCCCTTAATCTTAATCTTGCCTTCAATCTCCCAAAATCCCAAAACTAGCTTCTTAATCTCCTAAGATGTATTTATGTTTCTCTTTCATAGGCTAAACTGTTTAGAGACATAAAACTCTTTTAATTCTAATCTTCCACACATAACAAATATTATTTCCTTCAAGGAAACAAAGATTTCTGTCACCGGGATCCATCCTTGGAGACATTTCTGAACAATAAAACATGTATTTCTCCTGTCATGTATAAATCATTTTGCACAGTGCATAGCACATAGTAGCCCATTGAGCAAAGAGTAGTTGCCATTATTCCTATATTTTATTGTCATCCTTTAAAAATACTTATTGTATGATTACCACATGCTTAGCGTTATTATAGGCACTAAGAAAATGACTATGAGGAAGAATAAACAAACCCCCTACCCTTACTGATGTTACATTCTAGTGAATGGAAATACTTAGAAAAAAATGCATGCTGTGATATCAAGTATGTAGGCAATGACTATTAAGAAATACAATAAAGCAGGATAAAGATATATAGAGAGATGTAGTTGGCAATTTAAAATATGGTTATTAGGAAAATCTTCAAGTCATGTGGGCCAAGAGGAATATCTTGAAGGGGAATAACCATACATCTCTCTGAATCCAAAACAATTAATACTATTAAGTATTGAAATTTTACGCCAAATAATGTCCCTTTAAAATAGCCTGTTCATAAAAGGGAGTCCATGGGGGAATGGAGATATATGTAATACTTTCAACAATAAAGAATTATTAAAAAATAAAAATAACCTGTTCAATCATAAATATGTATATACATACATATGCATGTATTTAAAAAAATATAATTACATGGTGAGTCCCCACACTAGATATCTATGAAGTACTTGTAGCATCTAACAGCATACTCTAAAAAAGATTACTTATGGCCTCGCTAGTTTTGCTCAGTGGGTAGAGCATTGGCCTGTGGACTGAAGGGTCCTGGGTTTCATTTGGTCAAGGGCACATGCCCTGGTTGAGGGCTTGACCCCAGTATGGGGCATGCAGGAGACAGCCAATCAATGATTCTTTCTAATCATTGATTCTATCTCTCCCTCTTCCTCCCTTCCACTCTCTGAAATCAATAAAAAATAAACTTTAAAAGAGATTACTTTAAAAGGAGATTTCTGAATGTCAGAAATAAATATGAGGTCTAGATAGATTCTGCTCAATACAGTCAATATTGCTTATTTAAGCCCTGACTAAGATGTGCTCCACCAAGGGAACCTAAAAGTCCATGTCACAACAAAAACCACTAATGGAAAAAGAAAAGAAAATTACATGTACAAATTGTTGGATTAATAACCCAAAACCTTTCCTAGACAACGCTATGAAATGATTTTGTCTATTTTTATTGATAAGTTTGCTGATTCTGCCTTACTAGACAAAGCTTCAAGAATGTGCAGGCACTAAATTACAGGCCACCTTTTATATATCATATTTTTCAGTGTATAAGATGCTATACTTTTCTAAAATCATTAGACTGAAAATTGAAGGGTGTCTTATACACAGAAGTCAGACAAGGAAGAAGCCGAGCGCACAGATGCAAATACCTTGTCAAACAGGCTTCCTTCAAGCACGAGCCTTATCATTACTGACCTCTACTGCTGCCATAAGTGGAGGCGGGGGTGGAAAGTGCACAGATGCTAGAGTCTTCTGAGCCCATAATGTTGTCAAAAAATTAAAAGATAAATACCAGTAACCAATTGTCTTACTCTGCAGAATTCAAACTGAATGTAATCAGCTATGCAAAAGAGCATGGAAATACTAGTAGAGCTGCAGAGAGACAATTTGGATCTCCTCCCACTGTATGGTCACACAGTGGAGAAAATAGGAAGAACAACTCCTTAAGATGCCAAAAAAGAAGGCCTTGAGAGAAAAACCAGCAAAATTTTTAAAATATTGATTTCTTAATTTGGGGTTGGAAAAGTGTGTGTGGGGGGTGTCTTATACATGGAAAATATGGTAGCCACCAAAAAATATGTTAAGGGTAAAAAAAAATAATAGAATTGGAGATTTAGTGTTTGACACAGAATTAGTTCTCATAAACTATATCATGTCTTCCCAAAATGAAAAACTCAGTCACATTATGTTGGAATGAAGCTGCCCAGGTTTTCCTTGCTAGCCTCAGTCCCTGTGCTGGACTTTTTATTAATTGATAATATCTCAAATTGAGTGAATGAGGAAGCAATTAAAATGCAGGCTCTGCAAACCTGTATTCATATGTGAGGACTTGTGGCAATGGACTGCTGTTAATGGGTGGTTTTTGAGCTAGAGTTGCAAGATTTAGTAAATTCAAATACAAGGCACCCTGTTAAATTTGAATCTCAGATAAACAATGGATGATTTCTTAGTATATGTATATCCCAACTAGTTCATAGGGCATACTTTTGATAAAATTTTGTCTTTCTTTATCTGAAATTCAAATTGAACTGGCAACCTATATTTTAATTGGAAAGCCCATTCATAACCATTGGCATTTGATATGTAAGGCTGGAGACCTGGGATCAAAACAGCTAAATTCTGGAGATACAGAGTTTTTACAAAGCAGGTCAGAGAATGATGGTGGTGGTGTATTTTCTCTGTGCCCAGCATGGTGCTTATTGCTTCATAAGCAAGATTTTTTCCTCACACAAATTCTTCTACAGACATAATGTTATGAGGAAAGAGATTAAGACAGTAAAGGTTATGGAGCTAGTATATGATGGAGCAGGTTTAGAACCAAGATAGTATCTCTCTACAGAGTTCATGCTCCTCATGCAGAAGCATCTAACACTTTGGCTCAAGGTTATTAGAAGGCTAACTAGAGGCCCAGCATTTGAAATCACACATCCTTGCCCACCTGCACACACCCCACCAACCTGCCCGCCAGCTACCAGTTTTGCTGTGATCAGAGCTTGTGAGCCATGGGGAGGGCCTGAGAGGTGCTCCATGAACCTCATGGTGACCAGTCTTTTGGTCATCTTGGTCATGATGTCTCTTGGCCTTTCATTATTATGATGTTACAGAGGCATTGAATGGTTGACTTCAAATTCTGATCCCTTGAATCTATTGAAGAAAGGTTATGGCCTTAGAGTTGGAAGATGCTTAGAGGTCTTTAACAATAACTCTTCTGAACTAATCTCAGGACTTTAATTTAGTAAACATAAATGAAAAGATTGACATATTCCATCAAGAGGGGTCTATAATCTTCTGAGGCAAAAATGCCATATGGATAAATTATTAGTGTCATTTAATGCTCTGGATTAAAAAAATAGATGATGGTCACTCATTTTTCAAACATTTTCTTAACATCAATTTTGTGTAGGTCTGTGGGAAAATAGGAAGATAAATAAGTCCCAGCCTCCCCACTCAAGGAATTTACAATTTAATTGGAGAGGCAGATAAGTCAACAACTAACTCTTCAAATACCCGGCAATGTGAAAGGCCTTTAACAGAATGCAAGCGAAGTGCAGTGGGAGTACAGGGGATGCTAGACTGAGTAAGAAACAGTAAAAGATGAGATAAAGGAGATAAAGCAGGGAGTGGAGACAAATAGAATGACAGATTAATAAAAAAAACAATCAGATGAGTATCATTGCTTCTTTTTCTATGGAGAAATTTAATTTGGACATATAAAATTTGATAAACATGCAATAATATGGATTTAGAAATAATATATGGTGCAGTTATCATACTTTGGCTATATTTTCTGATGTCACCTCATATAACCTTTACAATATTTTATTAGAGTGAGAGAGAAAAAGAGAGACACGTTTTGTGAGAATAGAACATTGATTGGTTGCCTCCTGCACACCCCCTACTGCGGATTGAGCCCTCAACCTGGGCATGTGCTCTGACTTGCAATTGAACCAACAGCCTTTCTGTGTACTGGATTATGCACAGCCAACTGAACCACACCAACTAGGGCTCAAATGACTTTTTTAAGTATTTATTGATTTCAGAGAGGAAGGTAGAGGGTGAGAAAGATAGAAACATGAATGATGAGAAATAGTCAATGATGAGCTGCCTCCTGCACACCCCACTCTGGGGATTGATCCTGCAAATCAGACAGGTGCTCTGACAGGGAACCTAACCATGGCCTTTTGGTTTATAGATCTACTAGAGGCCTGGGTGTGTGTGTGTGTCCCTCAGCCCAACCCACACCCTCTTCAATTTGGGACCCCTCGAGGGATATCCAAGTGCCCTCTCACAATCCAGGACTGTTGCCTCTCAACCACTCACTTGCCTGCCTGTCTGATTGCCCCTAACCACTTATTCCTGCCTGATCAATGCCTAACTGCTCTCCTGCTAGCCTGATTGCCCCCAACTTCCCTCCCCTTCTGGCCTGGTCACCCCTAACTGTCCTCCCCTACAGGCCTGTTCTTCCCCAACTGCCATCCCCTGCAGGTCTGGTCACCTCTAACTGTCCTCTCCTGCAGGTCTGTTTTCCCCCAACTGCCCTCCCCTGCAGGCCTAGGTTGCCCCATACTGCCCTCCCCTGCTGGCCTCCTCCTTCCCAATGTCCCTGCCCTGCTGACCTGATCACCACAACTGCAGGGGAGGGCAGTTGAGGGTAACCAGGCTGACAGGGGAAGGCAGTTAGGTGTGACCAAGCAGGCAAGGAAGGGAAGTTAGGTGTGACCAGGCCAGCAGGGGAGGGAAGTTGGGGGTGACCAGATCTGCAGGGGAGGGCAGTTGGGGTGGACCAGGCTGGCAGGGGAACAGTTAGGTATTGATTGGACCGGGAGGGGAGTGGTTAAGGGCAATCAGGCAGGCAGGCAGGGGAGCGTTTGGGAGCTAGCAGTCCTGGATTGTGAGAGGGATGTCCCAGATTGGTGAGGGTGCAGGCTAGGATGAGGGACACAACCCCCCATGCACGAATCTCATGCACCAGGCCTCTACCTCTAGTACTAATATGCTAAGTGAACCTCCTCCTGTCTGACCAGTTGCTATGATGCACACTGGCCACCAGGGGGCAGACACTTAACAGAGGAGCTGCTGAGCTCCAATGACTTGGCAGCAGTGGTTCTTGGGTGATCTACCCTGAAACCAGAGAGGAGGGAGACTGTTTCCTCATGGGGCTGCATGATTCCAACTTTGGCAGTGGGTTATGTTCTTGCTGGGGAACTGTCAGCCCTGAGTCTGGTTTACTGCACACTTACATTTATGTTCTACACCCTATACTACAGCAACAATGGAGAGTGCCCTCTCACACTCCGGGACCCCTTGAGGGATGTCAGAAAGCAGGTTTCAGCCTGATACTTGTAGACCAAGCCGAGGGACCCTGCCTGGCATAGGGACCCCACTCACTCTGCAGGCACTGGAGAGGGACTATATGAAGTTGGCTCCAGGGCATGCCTGGCCTTTCTTGCTCAGTCTTGCCCTGCCAGCCACCCTCTAATTAATTTCCTTTCAATGTACACAAATCCATGCACTGGGTCACTAGTAAGTTTTATAAAGCTCTGAAATTGGAGCCCTGAAAACAAGTTTGAAACTTTATAGAAATTAATATAAATCTCTCTGTGCCTTAATGTCCCCACTGTAAAAATAAGAACATTAGTTTAACTACTTCATAGTTTGGGATTGAAAATTAAATGAGGTCTTATACATATCAAGTACTTATGGTACTTAATGCAGAAAGAAGCACAAATGAATTATCATCTGCTACATTATAAACTGCATGGTGGTAGAACCTTTTTTTTTTACTTCTGTACCCCAAAACAAAAGCATTTTTGTTCACCTGATAGTTCAACCAATAGTTTTGGAATAAATGGAATGAAGTTGTGGAGGTGGAAGAAATATCCATTCTTTATCTGCATGGATAAATGGTTGGGTAGATAGATGGTTATCTCTCAAAACTCTGGCCTCTCCACAAATCTTTCTGTGTTCATATTTAACAGCCCAATCATACACATGTATCTGTACAATATAATTGAATTATTCCAATAAAAAAAAGTAGCTGGAATAAGATTACATCTTCAGAATTATAGACTTCGTATTATTCACTAATTTATTCATTAATTAATTTATTTATTAAGCATCAGACACTGGAAAGATGTCAGAAATGAAGATAAATAAGACAATCCTTCTATTCTAGAAGAGCTGTCAGTTTGCACACTGAATCAGAAGTATAAACATAATTGCAATATGTGTTAGAAGAGCTACTTTAAAAGTAGAGATATGTTATTCCAAGGAAGAGAGGAACCAAGTTTGTTTGGAACCAGTGAGCTGTATTCTGATTGATGAACAAGATCTGAACATGTGCTAAAGATAAGAAGAACATTCCAGGCATGTTCTACATTATCAATGAAGGCACAATTTTAGGGACATCATATTTTAAAAATCGGATTACAATTTTCATGATAGTATCTTCAGTTGGTGAAATATCATGGCCTATCACCGTTCTTTTCTCTGCAGTTTATCATTTTGCTGTATTCCTGTTTTCACACTCTAATGAAGAAAAGTGAGTAAGTCATCCATGAAGGTATATCAGATAACTCATAAGGCTTTAGAGGCTACTTCTTTGCGTTTCATTGGTATTTTCATTGGTGTGCACCTCAAGGGTAATACAAGTGGTACTTTCATCCAAACAATGACTTAATTCCCCTATGTGCTGTTTGAGAAAATAAGCTGTTAGTGTTCTGACTGCAAACTGATCCTATATAATAAAACCCTAATATGGAAATTGACTGAACAGCAGAATGACTGGTTGCTGTGACATGCATTGACCACCAGGAGGCAGGCACTCAATGAAGGAGCTGCCCTCTGATGGTCAGTGTGCTGCCACAGGGGGAGCCTGCTCAGCCAGAAGCCGGACTCATGGCTGGTGAGTATTAAGGATGTCTGACTGATGGTGCAGGGAGCTGCAATTCTAAGTACCCCTCTGGGGATGTCTGCCTACTGGCTTAAGCCCGCTTCCCCACTGATGGACATCCCCTGAGGGCTCCTGGACTGCAAGAGGGCACAGGCTAGGCTGAGGGAACTCCCAATCTAGTGCACAAATGTCATGCACTGGGCCTCTAGTGTTGAAATAATTTAGTTACACCATGGATCTTACCTGTGTCTGAAATCATAATGTTGATTTCATCAGGACAAACAGCATTTCACTGCTGTAGAAATGGTCAAGAAAACAGAAGAAGAGCTTTCAAATGATGAGCATTTTGCTAATGGTAAAATGAATGAAGGCACATTTTTCAACAAAGATATATAAAACATGAAATTTAATTCCAAAAGCATAATGTTAATTAACCTAATTCTTTAGGTATGCTTTGGACTCTACACTTTTTTAGTCTCTCAATAAATCTTTGTAAGATATAGTGCCAAATGTCATAATTCATGAGCTTTGGCTTGTGGAAATTCAATGTGTTAAGTAGAAGTTTGATAAATAATAGCCCATACATTTAAACTGATCAAATCATAGCAATAGAACCCAGGACATGATGAAAAGGGTAAACCTTGTTTTAGTTGAAGTCTTACAAAGAACTTTCCAATTAGATGCCTTGTGGTTATAATATATACTAAAGAATTAGTATGTATTGATGTCTGAGGTAATAGTGGGAAAGAAGCACCATGGCTTCTTCCTTTTTTTATAATATAAAAATAAATGTGTGGTGGCTCCAAACAGAATGTTTCACATAACAAATCTGCCTCAAGGACAGGATGTGATAATATGATAAAAATTAGCTTAAGATCTCTTGAACTTTACTTGATTACAAGTTCTATCTGTTTTATGATCACAGGTGCCATCCTTGGCCCCTGCTTCAAAATAATGAACCACCACAGAATTCAAATGAGAGCTGCCAACATCATTAAAGAACATTTGACATAATTTATATATCTTTTTATCTCTAAATTCCTCTGCCTAGAATAGAAACTTCATTTTTCTCATCTATCATTTTAAAATGATAAACAATTATCCTGTCTTCTTCTAGGCAGGACTTTAGACATATCAAATTAATTTTCTCTATTATAACCAAGTTTTACTTTACAACATTATGCCCTTTTGACATGCTGGAGAAATGGCATTGCCAAATCTTGCTTGGCTTGCCAAAGGTCACATTGAAAATTGGTTGCAAAGGCAGAACTGGGACACATGGTATCCAAATCCTACTCAACAGCAGACCACACTCATCTTTACATCACAGAATTGCATTCCAAATTATAGAGGAGAGAACATAGGAGCTGGTTTCAAAGCTGGAGAGCAAAATAAAAGGAAGAACAGGGCACAGTGATTATTTATGTGTTCACGGGTCATTGTCTTATAGAAGACTAGAGACCCAGTGCAGGAAATTCATGCATGGGTAGAGTACCTAGGTCTGGCCAGCAATCAGGGCCAATCACATTCCCCACCTCCCTGCCTCCCCATATCCTCCTTCCCTAGATTAGAGAGGATGCAGGCCGGGCTGAGAGAGAACCCCCCCCAGGTCCCTCTGTGTCCTGCTGCCACCGCTGGTTGCCCGCCATGTTCTGCATCACCCCATGTGGTCACACCATCTTGTGACCACATGGGGCAGTCATCTTGTGTGCTGAAGTGATGGTCAATCTGCATATTTCCCTTTTATTAGAGAGGATAGAGGCCTAGTACATGGGTAGGGGCCAGCTGGTTTGCCCTGAAGGATGTCCTGGATCAGGGTGGGGTTTCCTTTGGGGTATGGAGTGGCCTGGGTGAGAGGCCTGTGGTGGTTTGCAGAGGCCTTGGTATCTGGGATTTATTTATCTTCTACAACTGAAACTTTGTAGCCTGGAGTGGAGCCAAGCCTTCTGCTCACACAGCCATTGAAATTTTGTTGCCTTAAGTGGAGGCCTGGGTGGGCCAGGGTGTGCAGAAAGCTTGGCTTCCTCCATCTCCAGGGGCAACCCAAGCCTCTCCCCTGCTTGCTCTGTGGCCATAGACATGTTGGTTGGGTTAATTTGCATACTCATTCCTGATTGGGCATGGCTTTTGGGTATGGCTGGTGGGCGTAGCGGAGTTATGATCAATTTGCATATTACTCTTTTATTAGATAGGATGATTTGGGTCATTGGTCTAAAGAACACTAGAGGCCCAGTGCATAAAATTCATGCAAGAGGGTGGTGTCCCTCAGCCTGGCCTGCACCCTCTCCAATTTGGGATCTCTCAAAGGATGTCCTACTGCCAGTTTATAGGGATCAGGCATAAACTAGCAGTTGGACATCCATCTCTCAATCCAGGAGTGCTGACTCCTAATTGCTTACCTGCCTGCCTACCTGCCTGATTGCCTCTAACCACTCTCCCTGCCAGCCTGCACACTCCCATCTGTCTGCCCTGCTGGCCTACTTGCCCCTACCTTCACTCCCCCTGGCCTGCTTGCCCCCAACTACCCTCCTGCTTCCTGCTCACTCCAAACTGCCTCCCCACTGTCCTGTTCACTTCCAAGTGACCCCCACTGACTGCCTGCTTGCCCCCAACTTGCTCCCCTTACCCCCAAAGGTCTGGTCCCCCATCAACCTGATCACCCACAGTTGCCCTCCCCTCTTGGCCTCTACCCACGTCTACTTTGGCCCTGCCACCATGACTTTGTCCAGAAGAACATCCAGAAGGTCTCCTTTAATGTCTCCCAGTCTATTTAGTATATTACTCTTTTATTAGTATAGATAAAGGCCTGGTGCACAGGTGGGGAACAGCTGGTTTGCCCTGAAGTGTATCCCAGATCAGGGTGGAGGCTCTTTTGGGGTGTGGGGAGACCTGGGAGAGGGGCTTGTGGTGGTTTGGAGGCCGACCATGCCCCCTTGGGGTGAGGGTCCCTGCTGGGGGTATATGGCCAGCCTGGGTGAAGGGCTGAGGCTGTTTACAGGCTGGCCAAGTCCCCAGCAGGGACCCTCACCCCATGGGAATGTGACCAGCCTGGGTGAGAAGCTGAGGGCTGTTTTCAGGCTGGCCATGCCCACAGCAATCCAGGCTCCCAGCCTCTAATTTTTTGTTTGTTTGTTTGTTTGTTTATCAGCACCTCCTTGAGCAGATCCTAGGGCTAGCTTGAATCAGATATCTGGGATTTATTTATCTTCTATAATTGAAACTTTGTAGCCTTGAGTGGAGGCCAGGGCAGGTAGGAAACTTGGTTTCCTCCATCACCAGGGGCAACCCAAGCTTCCTGCTCAATCCAGCTCTGTGGCTGCTGCCATATTTGTTTGGCTAATTTGCATACTTGCTACTGATTGGCTGGTGAGTGTAGGAGAGTGATGGCCAATTTACATGTTTCTCTTTTATTAGTGTAGACGATTTCTCAACATGAGTGTTTCACTTCCAACGGGACAAAAATTGGTTCTTCGGGGATGGAGGACCATAATCTTACTACTTTATGTGTAAAGGACACATATACAGCCCAGTCCGCATGGTTCAGTGTTTGAGCATGAACCTATAAACCGAGATGTTAGTGTTTTATTCAGTGTCAGGTCGCATGCCCACATTGAGGCTCAATCCCCAGTGTGGGGCATGCAGGAGGAAGCAAATCTCTCTCATCATTGATGTTTCTCTCTCTCTCTCCCATCCAAAATCAATAAAAAAACATTTATATTTTAAAAGAACAAATATACCGCATATAAATGGTTATTTAGGATATCTGTGACTTTAAAATTTCACAGGCAGGGTAGTGGAGAATAAAAATGTTTTAAAAAGCTATTTATGTAACTAATAATGAACAAAACACAAACAGGATGAGAAAAAAATTACATAACATTTTCTGGGACTAGGCTAAAAAAAAAAGCAATGTGTGAATCAGAAAACATATAGCCAAAGGGCATGAAGTAAGGGGAAGTTATTTCATCTCATCATACATAAGTGATCATTTATAGAGAACTCTTTCAGAATCCTGAATAGCTCAGATCTGTTGTTTGGATATTGCTATAGACAAAATTTTAGAATTACTCCTGAGATACTCACCTGCTCTTATGTAATCTCCTCTCCCAAAGTGTGGACTGAACCCATGGATATGGTGCACCATGACTTCCAGGACTATATCATGTTATGTGGAAAAGGAGAAGAGATTTTGCAAATGCAATTCAGGCTCCTAATCAGTTGACTTTGAGTTAATCAAAAGGCGAGTGTCCTGGATAGGCCTGATCTAATCAGATTAGTTATTTAAAAGAGTGCTTCAGCTGTCTTTGAGATCAGACACTGGAAGCAGTGGGGAAGTGCTCCTGCTGGCCTGAGGAAGCAAGGTGCCATGGGTTCCACTGCTGTAAAGAAATGAATTCTGCCAACAACTTGAATGATTTTTGAAAGTGAGCTGCAAACTTGAGTTGGGAGAGCAGCCCTGGCTGAACCCTTGATTTCAGCCCTATGAGATCTGGAGCAGAGGAACCAGTTAATCATGCCAAGATCCTTGATCCATGGAAATTTTGAGAATATATGTGTGTATTTAGTGCCAGTTTCAAGGCACTAAATTCATAGAAATTCTTTTATATATATATTATTAATTTTTTACAGAGAGGACAGGAGAGGGATAGAGAGTTAGAAACATTGATGAGAGAGAGAGAGAGACATTAATTAGCCGCCTCCTGCATGCCCCCTACTGGGGATGTGCCCACAACCAAGATAAATGCCCTTGACCGGAATTGAACCTGGGACCTTTCAGTATGCAGGCCGACGCTCTATCCACTGAGCCAAACCGGTTTTGGCCATATAAATTCTTTATACAGAAATAGAAAACAAATATAGCTATTTAAAAGAGAATAGGGAAAAGAGTTTTTTGGCATTTCAAGTTTTTCTACAACCTTCCCAGAAATCTCAGACATTATGAAACCTCATATAGTTTTATCATGCCAGGAGTAATTATGTTATTTCTTTTCATCTTTCTTCTAAATTTAACATGTTTGTCTTGAAAATACATAAAATATATTTTATGCCAAAAATTTTTGAGATTCTCCATCTGTACTTAAAACTAATAATAATGTTCTTAGAGAAACCAGAGTGATCAGGTTGCTTATTTTAACAGCTTATTGCTTTTCTCAATGTATATTTTGAGGGTGCATCACTTATTTCCAACATAAAATGAGGATCCTGGAATCTAATTAATTCCACTGCTGTACATGTAGCCTAGAACTCACTCTGAATCATACTCAATCTACATCACTACTGACTTCTTCCTCTAGAGAGGCCAGAGTCTTGCTATTATCATGGATATTGTGTCAACAATCATATTAGAATACCTGCAGCCCATTGTTTTTTAGTGCTTTACAATCTCTCCATCCTTAGTTAGCTCCAAAAATATAAGCTATTTTCTTTGACCTCTTATGCTCATACTAGAGGCCCAGTGCATGAAATCCATGCACAGGGGTGTGTGTCCCTCAGCCCAGCCTGCACCCTCTCCAATCTGGGACCTCTCGAGGAATGTCTGACTGCCCATTTAGACCTGATCCTAGGATCTGGCCTAAATGGGCAGCCAGACATCTGCTCATAATCCAGGACTGCTGGTTTCCAACTGATCGCCTGCCTGCCTTCCTGATTGCCCCTAACCACTTCTGCCTGCCAGCCTGATCACCCCCTAACCACTCCCCTGCAAGCGTGATTGATGCCTAGCTGCCCCCCTGACAGCCTGTTTGCCCCTAACTGCCCTCCCCTTCAGGCCTGTTCACCCCCAACTGCACTCCCCTGCAGGCCTGGGTCCCCCACAACTGCCCATCTCTGTAGACCTGGTCAACCCCAACCTCCCTCCTTTGCCAGCCTGGTCATCCCTAACTGCCCTCTCCAGCAGGCTTGATCACCTCCCAACTGCCCTTCTTTGCAGGCCTGGTTCCTCCCAACTGTCCTGCCCTGTCTGCCATCTTATGGCAGTCATCCTATGTTCACATGGGGGTAGCCATCTTGTGTTTTGGAGTGAAAATCAATTTGCATATTACTCTTTTATTAGATAGGATAGTTCTGTGCTTCTTGCTGTCTCAACACTTCCTATTTCTTTTACTTTGAAAACTTGTTCTGAAGTTCTACTTTGACCAAAACTTGGCTGTAGTCCAAGAAGAGTGCCCTCCCAGAAGCTATGTGAAGTAGAGTCTGTTTATTCTTATACTCCTCAATTATATGAGCATCAGTTGATATTCATCTTGTTCTTTGTTCCATTACCCCTTGCTATGGACTGAATGTTTGTCTCTCCCCAGAATTCATATGATGAAACCTAATCTCCAATGTGGTGGTATTTGGAAGTAGAGTTTTGGGGAGGTAATTAGGTCATGAAAGGGGAGCCCACATAAATGGGATTAATGCCCTTACAAAAAAATCCCAGAGGGTTTCTTTACCATTTGCCATGTGAAAACACTGAGAAGACAGCCATCTGTGAACCAGGAAGTGAGCTGTCACCAGACATCTAATTTATTGGCACCTTGATCTTAAACTTCTCAGCCTCTAGAACTGTGAAAAATAAATGTTGAATAAGCCAAGACTATGGTATTTTTGTTAGAGTGAACCAAACTGAATAAGATTATTCTCTAGTTGGCAAAACCTCCTTATCTGATGAAGTTAGGCAGTTGCACAGCCTTCTACTTCTCTTTTTTGCTGTCACCTCCAAATCTCCTGCATATCTCCCATCCTCACTGCAGAATTTTGGATCTAGTCATAATTTCAGATTTACACCAAGTAGATGAGTCAGTCACATGATTCTCTGGTCTCAAAATATTTAAACCTCTTAATTTCCTGCTATTCACTTCCACTGTGCCTCAGCCAACCATTTCCATGGTTATATCATCATCCTGATAATAACCTAGTACTTCTGCTCTTCTAATATATTAAATTAAAATATTTCAATATTTGATTAAAACCTTATCTTCTTCCGTCTCTCTTGTTGATTTACATTACATCTTATTATTTGATCTCAGGATGACCACTAATCTTTTCATCCATCTTCTTTCTCCTTAGGTTCATTCCTTCTCTTAACCTCATGATTTGTCACTTTATTCTCGAAGCAATAATGCCAACTCACTGTTCTGTCAACTTCTTGTGCTCATCTGTATTTCAGCTAGCTTGTATGATTGACTATTGTATTACTCATTTATTATCACATCAAACATAAGTCTATGATCTGTGCCTCATCACAATGAAGATCTTTGTAATTCCCCATGTTGTCACACTGAACTGAAGACATGCAAATGGGCCCCACTATGCTAGTAAGGACAGTTCTCTGACTCAAAAGCAGCAATGAGAATGAGAACACATTTCCTTCCTTCCTATGAGCTTTAAATGAATCTCCTTCACAGTTGGCTGTACTGGAACACTCTTACTCAACCCTAGAAGATCTCTAGGAGTTCTCATTTATCTTAATTTCTACTGATAATAGACACAGATGTTGGGAGCAAACAGAATGGATTGTGAATGCAAAGTAGCTCTTCAAAATCACCTGGATATTTCTGTCCAAAGAACCTCTTTTGGATTAGGAAGGACATTGGTACCTAAAAGGCATCAATGGCTTCTTCCCTTATCAAATTTAGAAATTTAATAAGCAGTAACTCAGGATTTATTACCTGAATGATGAAATATCAGAAGAAGTTAATTTACTAGGCTGAGTCTTTTCTGCCAAGGGCTACATACCTAAGCTGCTATAGGTTGCAATCCCCCATATCTGGAATGATTAAAATGGAAACATTTTTTTTTTTTGTAAATAGCAGCTAAGTCAAGCGATAGCAGGTAAAAATATGCAATAGATGACTTACATACCCCTAAGGCAAAATGTGTTCTCACACTCCACTGGTTTGAACTTACTGATTATTTTAACTTTACCTATACAAGTTTTACATTTTCAGGATCTAATGATCAATTCATTTGGAATTCCTGATTTATAGAATAAATTAGGTAGTGGCACTGTAGTGTGTATCATTTTTAACCTTCTAAGAAAGATTTGCTAGAGTTCAGCACATTAAATGAGAGGATGGACAAGAAAAAAATCTGAATATTAGTGCAGTTAACATTGATAAAACCCAATACTATTTTTTAAATATATTTTTTATTAATTTCAGAGAGAAAAGGAGAGGGAGAGAGAGATAGAAACATCAATGATGAGAGATCAATTATTGATTGGTTGCCTCCTGCATGCCCCCTACTGGAGATCATGCCCACAATCCAGGCATGTGACCTTGACCGGAGTCAAACCTGGGACCCTTCAGTCAGCAGGCTGACACTTTATCCACTGAACCAAACTGGCTAGGACCCGATTCTATTTTTTAATATTATGTTATCAGACACTGTGGTAGGTGTTTTAGAATGAATGGGATATGTGGACTAACATGTACTTGGGGATACTTCATAGTTTGGTAGGGAAAACACATGGATAGTCTGAAAAGCACTATAATAAAAATATGACGAAAGTTATATGAGATCTTAGAGAAGGAAGTGTCTAAATATATCAAAAAGAGCATAAAAGGGCTCTACAGGACGGTGATACTGCATTCTTTCATTCCTCAGGCAAATGTGTAATTTGTGCCAACTAAGCACCAGGCACAAGTGCTAAGTAATGACATATTCTTATTTACCCTGGGACAGCAGAACTTGACTTGAGCCTCAAGGCCATCTACTCTGTGACTAACATTAATTCAAGAAACAAAAGCAGTCTATGAAATAATCTCATTGAGTTGTCATCATTTTTTTTATTAAGTTAAGTGGAAATGACAAGCAGCTATGTGTCAGGCACACTGAGTGTTTTATTGAAAGTGCATCATTTAATCTTTAAGACAAATCATAGCTCAAAGAATAAATCAGTTCTATAAACATCAAGTTATGTACTAGCTTCCCTCGACGAGGCATTGTACTGAATACTAGAATATCAAAAGTATGAAGGCATGACTTTTGTCTTCTTGAAGGCCCTGGTTCAGCAGGAGAGTGAGAGACATAAATATCATTCTGATGGGTAATATGAAGCGTTAAAGTAGAAATAAGGAGCATGGTGCCCAGGGAGCACAAAGCAGCAAAACACTTCTTAATGTGTGGGCTCCACAAAGGCTTCTGCCTAGAAACTTGAAGGCTGAGTGAACAGTGATTACTTAAGTGCAGATGCAGAGGAAGGGCATTCCAGGAAGAGAGGTCAGCCTGAGCATATGCCTGGAGGTGTGATAATGATTGCTAAGACAGGTGTTATTGGCTGTAATTCAAAGGTGAAGAAGCTAAGCCTCAGTGAATTTAATAAAACACTTCCTGCCCTCCCCATTAGGATCACCCCAATAGTAAGTAAAGAGCCCGGAGTAAAAACTCTGGCTGGTGTATCTGCAAAGCCCATGTTCTTCCCATCACCTTAAGTCACTTCACCAGAATGTGACATTTAACCCTGAAGAACTGGGAGTCTAAGCACTTTAAAGGGGGAATTAAATTGACTGTAAATGCCAAAAAGAAAGATCTCGGATAGTTAAAGGAAATGTAACAAAAGACAAAAACAAAAGAGAAATGGTAGGTGACAGGTGTTAAAGAAATAGAAGCAGTAAGAATCCAAATTTTTAGTAGGAATAGTTGCTATTAAAACTTCTTAAATTGTGACATTGTGACCTGACATGTATCCAAGGGCATCCTTCTCCAACACCAGGCACTGTCTCTGCCTACTGACTGACAAGCTGTTCATCTCTATCATTGCAGAGCTTGTGTTCCCATAATATGAAGCTCAATGGAAGCCCTGATCATTTCATTAATAATTCTTTTTTTTCATACTTGTATATGCCATTCATGTAAAAGGCTCCATAGAGGACTTTAAAAGCATACTACAGTAAAGATATTTCATCTCTATTATGAACTAAGTCAGTGTGGAGGCTAATATAAGTTTTAAGTCATCATTTACAAATATTGTTTCCGAGGGGAAACATCTGCACTATGCTGTGAAAAGATAATAAAAAGACATGAATTAAACAAATTGTCCATAGTAATTTTCCTATGATTTGTTCACTGGAGACAAACTTCTTTCATGGAAGAATTATTGCATTGATGACCTTGAAAGGCAGACGTTTTCCTGAGCATTAATGGAACCAATCATTATCCATATCAGGCCTTTCCTCCTCTTCTTTTGTTCATCTTTTGTCATTGTAAAAAGTCAGACAATACAAGACAAACCACAATTAGCACCATCATCTTTCCATCAAGGAAAACAAAGCAAACTGGTAACTTTACATTTGAAAGTGAGTCCCTTTGGGGATGGCAGTTGGCTGCATTTTTAAAAATTTATTTTATTTTATTTTTATTTTTTCCCTATTGCCCTCCCCAGCCCTCCCCACCCCCCCCAGTACATGCCCTCACTCATCTCCCTCATGCCCCCATCAATGCCCTGTATCCACTGGCTATGCCTACACACATGCATACAACTCCTTTGGTTGATGTCCTACAGGCCCGCCCCCCTTCAACCTTCCCTGCCTTCCCACTGTAGCTGGACAGTCTGTTCACTGCTTCTTTGCCTCTGCAACTGCTTCCCCTCCACCCCCCGACTCTTGTCTTTAAAAACATTTTGCCCCTGTAGGCTAGAAATAAACCCACCAGGGCAAAAAAAAAAAAAAGTTTGAGTCCCAATTTCAATGTCCAATAGCTTTGAGTTCCAGTTTCAATGTCAATCAGTTCCTTATGTGTACAAATCATCATTGGTATCTGGATAGTGGAAAAATGGTGGCAATGTCAATCCGACCCTCTCTGGTTTGGTCCTAGGCATCCTGTGGCGATGCACAGCTGCTGACTGCTCACATGGCAAGGCTTCATCAGCGTCTTCCATCTCTGGACTGTTTCTTTTATACAGCTATATGTTTTGTGACTCCGGAATGAAACTAATGTGAAGTCTCTAGCCTTTTGCCACTCCTGTCCATAATTGGTTTGTAGAAATCAGCATTGTTTTGGCTGTCTACTTTCACAGGAATACGACACAAGTAAAAAAAAGAAATAAAAGTTAATAAGTTATTCAGCTTGGTATTGGGGGAATTCACTTATAAATTAAATATACTGAAAATGTTTCATCCATGATAAGAAACAGCCTGGCAACAATTAAATGTACCACAGTAGGAACACATCCCAACCAGTTTCACACTTCTCAATTTCTTTTGTTTTTTACTAAAATGTGTTAATTTCTGTTAATCACCTTGGCTTCATTGCAGTTGTAATTTAACTTTTTCTCTGTTTCAATTCATGAAGCAATGTTCTGTCTCTATTTTCTTTCTTAATGCAGGGCTGATTGTGTACATTCTCCATTAGAAGTCTGACAAGGAGGATACAATTCAGCCTTTTACAGTCTGTAAAAAAAATAAGACCAGGGCAGATATTGGAGGAAATTTGTAAATATATAGGAAAACAAAAGTTTACTGTCTGCTTCCCTCATCAGCTCTTGCTCCCTAGCTCTCTCCCTGCCTCATAATCAATAAAAGCTAGCATCAGCTATTCTAATGTTCTCCACAAGGAGGCTATATTTAACTTTTATTTGCACTGATGTAGCTTTATCAAACATTGTTTTGGCATCATACAAATATTGCCAACATATACTGCATGATGATGCTCCCTTTTCACCACAGCCACACATACACACATACAAACACATTTTTAAATACAGCCTAGGCTGTGTGCCCAAAACATGAACAGGACTTTTTTAAAAAATGTTCTCAATTAGCCAATTTAAGAAAACACCATTTTCTTGACTAAATAATAGAGGGTTGAGCCCTTGGATACAGTGGATCCAAAAGTATCTGTGGCAGATGTGGATGCTGAATGGAAATTGAGGCAAGTCACAATAGAATTAGAGTTGAGTTTTTAGCATAGTCATGGCTCCTTCATCAAGTGACTTTTTAAAGGTTCTGGGTTTTGTGGAGATTGAAAGTCCAACCATGGGACATTATGTGACTATATAATCCAATTTTCCCTTGACAAACTATGCACTATCCAAACTCCAAGTGATAAAATCAGGTCCAGCAATAAAACAACCTACCATCATGAGGAAGTGTGATTTATAGGACCAGTCTTAAGCAGATCCGGAAGGCAGAAATAAGTCGTAGTCACAGATAATTTATATTCTCAATGTGATTACTCCTACTATATTGTTATAACTCCCTCACTATGGCCTCCTAGGTAGTTTCCAATGGAAGGTTGGATATGGAGGAATGTCTGTACTGACACCTGTAAATAGTGGACTGTAGTGGTGTTATGCCCCTCTTCATGAGGAGCCCTGGAAGACACAGATAAAGTGGGCACAACCTCAAGCAGTATATCCAGATGTACAGTTTCCCCAGAAGAAAAAAAGAGCTGAAAATACAGATTCATAAGCATAGCAGAAGAGGTATATGAATTGGATCTCTCAGAATGGGTATACAGATTGAAGATGAAATCACTGTCCTATGTAAAGGCTCATCCAAGGTTATTCAATGCAGAGGAATCTCAATAATTAGATGGACAAAATGGTCTATTTTGCAGACGTTAAGAACACCTGTAACCATTTACTGCTTGTACAGTGAGCTCATGAACAGAGAGCATAATGCCTACAATGAAGGT
This sequence comes from Lasiurus cinereus, assembly GCA_011751065.1. NCBI lineage: Eukaryota > Metazoa > Chordata > Mammalia > Chiroptera > Vespertilionidae > Lasiurus > Lasiurus cinereus. Next base: position 6,874,975 of record JAAGEH010000015.1, read on the forward strand.
AATTCATGGGCTGAGTCACTTGGACTTCTCCCAGCCAACATGATCTGTTTACAACTCCTGAGGGCCCAAACTGCCAAACAATAGAAGCCAATGCTGTGTATCTTTCTTGGTACTGCATAACAGCCAGCTACATAGATCGATAATAATTATAACTTCCTCCTGTCAATACTTACATTGGAATGAACTTTATTTTGGATTTGCAGATGGTAATCTTGCCTGCCAGTACATTTACAGATTACTCTAATGTCCAATGAGGCTCTCCTAAACAATGGCTAAATATCTTCCTTAAAAGTGAAACATGGACTATTGCCTATGGAATTTACTGGCCTATAGCACAGAATCAGCTGTTCATATTAAATGATAAACTCGACAGTTAAAGACCTGATTAAGGGAACGGCAGGGAGATGACTTTTGGAGTTTGAAGTGCTTTTTACAGAGTATTATATAAGCTCTGAATCCAAAACATATTATTTATAACTGAGTCCTGGCATCATGATGTAGAATGAGAAATGAAGGCGACATAGTCCACTGTATAAATTGACACCAAATCACAGACTGTGGTTAATATCTTCTCTGGTCAAATGATCAGTGACTTGGGACAAATAAGATTTGAAGACACCTGACAAAGATATTAGAGGAGAAATGTGCATAAGATCATCTCAGAAGGTACCTAGAGTCTGAGACTATTTGCAGCCCATGTACATCTCACCAAAATTTCCCCAGTTGTATGAAAGACTCTCTAACAAACTATTTCAAAGGTATAAAAATGGTGAACATAAAAAATTAATACAAATCTCTGTACCCACTACTCAGATTAAGAAATGAAATATTAGCCGAAACTGGTTTGGCTCAGTGGATAGAGTTTCAGCCTTGCGGACTGAAAGGTCCCAGGTTCGATTCTGGTCAAGGGCACAGATCTTGGTTGCAGGCACATCCCCAGTAGGGGGTGTGCAGGAGGCAGCTGATCAATGTTTCTCTCTCATCGATGTTTCTAACTCTCTATGTCTCTCCCTTCCTCTCTGTAAAACAAATCAATAAAATATATTTTAAAAAATAAAATATTAGCAATACTATTTAAGGTCCCTGTGTAAGCTTTAGTGATCTCATCATCTTTATTCCCTATACCATCCTCCCAGATATAGTAGTAAATACTACCCACTACTAAAAATGTATTTCTCTTCCCATGTATACCTTCATAAGTTTATTACACAGGTGCATATCAAATATATAAACACTTATTTTAATATTTCTAAATTTTGCATAAATGGAAACATCTTGTTTAAATCCTTCTTTATATTTTTGCTCAAGGTTAGGAAAATTACCCATATTTAATTTTCACTTATGTATAGTAGTCCAGTGAGTGAATTCATAATGATTATAGTTATCCACTTCCTTTTGAGTATTATATAAGTTGTTTCTATATTAATTTTTGCTATTATAAATAATTCTGTAATTTTTATAACTGTATCTATGTACATTTTGTTTATCTTGGATTTTCTTGTGTAGGGAATCATATTATCTGAATAAAAATGATCATTTATGAATACTGATCTTTTCTTTATATAATGTATTATTATAGTTCATTTTAAATACATACATATATATATGACTGCGTATATAGGGTGGGGAAAAAGTAGGTTTACAGTTTTGAGGAAATATAATATTGCATTATTTATTAGTTATATTATTTTCCATGTGAACAACTATAAATCTACTTTTGCCCACCTGTATGTATACATGTGTACATACATGTGCATATGTATATATATGCATAGTGTGTATGTGTGTGTAGTAACAGATTTATTAGGTTATACAATCTGTGGTGGATGACCTTTTCTTTTGAGTCTTTTTCTGGAGCTTAAAGTTAATAGGTGGATAGTCAGGAAAAACACATAGGAAGTGAAGAGGGGAGTAGCAAGAAAAAACTGGAACCTTTAAGGATGAACTAGGATCACAAAAATAGACTAGAACTCATGTTGGTTGCTTACTGCCTCCAGGCCTCCAATTTGCATGATGGTAGTGTCCTGAAAGAGAAGCTGATACCCTGACACATAGAATAATTTCAAATAACTGAATCGGGAGTTGGATAAACAGAAAGAGTAGATCCAGCAATGCTGGAAGACTCAAGGTTGCTACTTCATATAAACAGGCAAGCCAGTGGACAAGTTTCATGCCTGAGGTGCAACAGTATCTTTTGTTCTGCTACAAACTTTTGATCATAATAAGAATATGGCTTATATTGTATTTGTGCCTTATAAATTGCATGCAAGATATCTTTTATAGCCCATAATAACTGGGATCTATGCAGGGAATGTGATAATGGAAAACAGTTCCATTTTTATCTTTTAAACAAAATGTAGATATACCAGATTATTCATATTCTAGAGTTCTCCTCTTTTATTTATATTCCTCTTTTATATCTATCCCTCCCACTGTTGAGATAGTTTACTGGTTGGTGGTACTTACTTTTACATGTTAGTCTATAAGTTAAAGAACATTGAGGAGGGCTCATATAGTACTAGGGATAGAAGGGAAAATCTCTGGAGGTCCTATCATGAAAATAGAATAAATAATTAGGAGAATTTGGATCTTCTCTTAGATAAGGGATGGATGTGCTTTCAGTTGTATGAGAAAGAATTGCAGAGGGAATTATTTGGGAGAGATTGACAGAAGTAGCCATAAAAGGAGTAGACTGTGTTAGGCATTATCATATGGAGATTGTAAAAAAGAAGAGCACATTATCTTTTTGGGAATTTTTCTCACTGTGAATAGATTCCATGAGATGACATGTCCTCATGCCTGAATCCTACTGTATAGAAGGAAGCCAAAAAACCTTATGCCTAGACTTATAAATCATTCATGAGTTTTGAAGCTTCAGTGAATATCATAAAGATGTAACAAACATTTGAAAGTCAGATTCATCACAATAAAGCAATGACAGTCACATGCTAAATATAAAGAACTAGTGCTCCAGTGCATGAAATTCATGCACAGTGGGGGGGGGGGTTCTCTCAGCCCAGCCTGCACCCTCTCCAATCGGGGACCCATTGGGGGATGTCCAACTGCCAGCTTAGGCCCAATCCCTATGGGACTGCTGGCTCCTAACCACTCACCTGCCTGCCTACCTGATGGCCTCTAACTGTTTCTACCTGCCTCCTGATTTCCCCTAACCCCTCTGCCTGCCTGCCTGATCACCCCTAACTACCTCTGTCTGCCTGCCTGATGGCCCTTAAATGCCCTCCCCTGATGGCCTTATCTCACCTCCAACTGCTTTCCTTTGTGGGCCTGGTTGCTCATAACTGCCCTCCCCTGCCTGCCTGATCACCCCCAACGGCCCGCCCTTGCAGAGCTGATATCACTCACAACTACCCTCCTCTGTCGGCCAATTTGGTTCTAATTGGTCAGTTTCTATGCCAGTCAGCATCAAAAGCTCTGCCTCCTAAGCAGCCATTGGCTCTTTACACTTCACGCAGATTTAATTCTGATTGGTCAGTTTCTATGCCAGTTAGGGTCTCTGAGCCTATTAACTGGTCTGATCAGAAAGACAGGGCTGATCAGCAGCCCCAGTGGAAGTCTGGAGAGAAATGGAGGTGTGGCTGCTAGCCAGACTGGGAGAGAAAGAGGGAAGCAAGTGATGATCAAAAGCTGCCACAGAGGAAATGGATAAGTCCCTGCTTCTCTCTTCAGGCCTCTCTCTGCTCTTGGTTTGCAGCCCCCTCAGCACAGCGCTGACTGCAGGACTGACTTCCAGTTGTGGAGCCTCAGTTGTTACTGGACTTTATGACCAGGGTTTTTATACATTAAGATAATGAAATTTTAAATACTTTTAGTGAATAATAATGAGGACTCTACAGTCAATATCTTCTTATCATTTATTATTAGTAACACATTTTTCTGTAATTTTTGTCCTTTCTAGAGAAACAAACTGATCCTGAATTCAACAATTCAACTATTTAATTATTCAGTTTATTTTAATTTTATTTACTAAAATAACTATATATATATATATATATATATATATATATATATATATATATATGCTTAAATGTAAGAAATAAATAATTATATGTTGATACTTAATTTATCTGATGGTCTCAAACCCTGATAGTTGATAGAGTTGAGAACATAATTTACTTCTAGGTAGGCTGCTTGATTGTCAGCACTAATAGTCCCCTTTTAATGACTTGCCCTGAAATAGCAGAAAGTAAGAATTTTAAACGTTTTAATATAAAAAGACAAAATTGATTTAATTTTAGGTAAAAGCATATTACTTCAATTCAGCCTCTAAAAAGAGTAAAATGGCCCATCCTATGTGGTTCAGTTGTCAAGTGTTGACCTATGAACCAGGAGGTCATGGTTCAATTCCTGGTCAGGGCACATGCCTGGGTTGAGGAGTTGGTCCCTGGTCAGGGGCTCCTTTCCTGGCTGATATATATATATATGAAAAAGAGTGAAACAGAAAAATATATGGTACTGAATTTAAAGAATCAGTACAATCAATGTCACATTGCTTTTTGATATTGATTTCTACTCTTTGTAAAAAGTCATAACAAAGAACTCTATATTTCCTCTTTCTGCCTCCAAAAGCCAATTGTGGATGCTAAATAACCTGTAGAATGACAATGGGTAAATATATTCAGGTCATCCTATATAATAAAAGTGTAATAATTAGATCAGACAGCCTTCTGGACATCCTTCTGGATGACCTTTCAAATGAAGCTGGGGCTGTGAGGGCCTAGGCAGAGGTAGCTACTGCTGTGGCTGGGGGCCTAGGCAGAGGTGGCTGCGGCAGCAGTGGGGGCCAAGCCCTTTGCACGAATTTCGTGCATTGGGCCTCTAGTATTACATAAATTGCTATCAACAATGGCAGCTTAATAAAAGGCATATTATATGGAGAAGAAAAATCATATTTCATCCTTAGAAATAGTAGGTGAACCATGTTTGTAAAAATATAAGTTAATATAGTGTTTGCATCAGAACAATAATCATATCAATAAAATCTACTGGTATTTTACATCAAGCACCTACTTGTGTTAGCCAAGGTGTCAAGTGCATCATACATACTATGATTAATCCTTACAAACTCTGTGTGGGAAATAATTACCTTCTATAATCACAAATAAGTATATTAAGGCTCAGAGAGGTCAATATTCTTGCCAAAGGCCAGAGAGATAATTAATGGCATATCTAGTATTGAAATATTCTTAATGTGATTCTAACAACCTTGCTTTTTAACCATTGTACCATGCTGTTGCTTTCATTTAAAGCATGCTGTTCTACTGCATTCCTGTTCACATGAAGCAACCCAAATTAGTAAAACCAGTCTCTTCTCTGAATTTTTAAAATGGTTTAGAATTGCAAAATTTCATAGTATGCAAATATCTCCAGACAAACTTCCAGAGAATGATTTGATTTAGCTGATTTCCCCATGAATATGTATAGAATTTGGTTTAATCATTCAAGTTACTCCACCTTGTAGGAAACAGAAGGGGATCAAAGCAAATCTGTATATGTAGATTAAAATAAAGACAAATACTTAGATTTGTGAAACCATGAGAAAGTGTTTCAAGTTGAGAATAGTATGACTATGAAAACAGGGGCATGGCTCAAATATTGAAAGATTGCAGTAGATAATATGCCTCTCAGATTGTCATCACTTTTAGTATCAGCAGAAGAATAGTATGTTATAGGCATGGTATAAACCAGAGCCCATGATTCCAAGTTTCTACATTATGATTTGGGCAGCCCTAAGCTAAAGATTTGTCAGCTGTCTTCAGCATCAAAAATTGGGACTACACTACAGAGACAAAGTTGAATATATAGTGTGCCTTTTAGGCCGTCAGCAGAATTATAACATTGAGTTTCAATGATTTAGGGGACTAAGAACTGCAGGCCATCCTGTAATATATATTCCAGTGATTGTGACGTAATTGTGATTGTGTGTGCTTTTTAGTTTTCAGCAACTGCCTTTGGCCACACTCCTACACTGAATTGTTAGTGTGTTGATCAGCTCCTAATATTAATAGCACATAATACATTTAATATGTTTAATAAAAAGTCATGTCAAAATGTTTTTATTTTCTCTTTAAAAGCAATCTCCATTGGCTCAGTGGCCAAGAATTATACTCAAGTCTCCTTTTTTAAATATTTTCTCTGAGCATAGGATTTAAAACCTGGTGATCTCAAGGAGATAATCATTTTTACAGGAAAAAATGAAGATTATGAAGTAAATATAAAATGCTCCTATTTCTTGTTCTTTAAATTAAAAAAAATAATATTATGATATTCATAGTTGATGTGTAAAGGGTTTTGTAAGGCAGCTTCAATGCTGAGGTAGTGCTAATGAAAAAAAAAAAGATTAGGCTACTTCCATAAAATTTACGGTTCCTTGAATCTAGACATTTTATCCATTTAGCATACCCCTTACTCTAGAGAAATTATAAATGTGATGCTTTGTTTGGTGAATTTTTTTGAATAGCTAGTGAATATTGGTATGTGAAACCTATCATTAAAACTAGTGGCCTGGTTCACAGATTCATGCACATTGAAAGGAATTAATTAGAAGAAAGATTTGTGTGGTAATTACATCACTGCAAAAAAATTCACATCAAAATAGAATATATATATATCTGTAATAATAAAAGGATAATATGCTAATTAGACCAGGTGTCTTCCGGACATCCTTCCTAATGAAATTGGGGCCCAAGGGAATCCAGACCAGGTCCTGGTGCCTGTGGGCAGCCAGAGGAGGGAAGCCCGAGTCCCAGGTGCTGGAGGAAAGCTGGTGCTGGCAGCCGGGGGAAGGAAGGCCTACTTTTGCCTTCAATTTTCATGCACTGGGACTTTAGTAGTATAAAATTGCACATGTGTGCAACAACGTTTATTTTAAAATTGCCAGTGTGCATCATATGTACCAGTTGGATAGTCAGATGGACATATGGTCGGTCATTTAGCTTTTTATGTATATAGATAGTCTGAATGAAAAAAAGTTATATAATATAATCAATGTTATGTGGAGACCCAGTTTAAAAATAAGAAGCTAGAGGAAATTCTCTAACACCTCTAAGCACCCATATTTCTACAGCTCTAATAAGCATATATAAAAAAACACATAGATCCTTTGCTTTAACATTAATTTATATCAAAAGGTCTATGAGATCTAATCTCTTTAATAAAGAACTGCAGGGCTATTAGATCAAATAAATAGGTCTTTACTAAAAGGCATGCTATTACTTTTCTTAATTTCTTATTACTTCCTCTTTCTAAGATATAGCTTATTCTATTTACATATTCAGTGAACAAATCATCATTTTCTTAATGATTTGTAGTTTTTATGATAGGTGTAAACCAATAACATTTGACTATCAGAAGCCAAATTTTAGTAGGAAGATACAAAATCATAGAACCATTTTTATTCCTTTCTCATCTAATGCACTTGTCCAGTATTCGCAAGGTGTTTAACATGAAAATCTATACCATGGCACTCCCCTAGTTAAAGATTTTACTAGTACTTAACTCATTTATTATTCAATCTTTGCTAAGCTCTGACTATATGCTGGACATTGAAGCTGCTGTGTATGTAGTCAGGAAGACAAATAAGCAAACAGTTGATTACAATATATTCTAAATGAATGCTGTACTAAATTAGTATTCCCAATAAGGCAGTAAAGGATACTATCTGAACATTTGGAACAGGCTCTTAAAACAACATTCCCCATTTCCTGTAGAATAAAGTCCAAGCACCTTACTGTGGCTTGAAAGCTGTCATGGTCCAGATCCTTTCAGTCTCTGGAGGCTCATTGCCTCACATTTGGGCTCCGACAACACCAGACAGTTTGTTATTGTCCTTCCCATACCTTACTGTTTCTGATTTCTTCTCATTTTATCTTATATGCTTAGAATATTCTACCCCAGATTATCTGCCTGGGAAACACCTAGATTAACTTAACTATAAAGGCTTAGCTCAACCCTGCTGGTGTGGCTCACTGGTTGAGTATCCACCTATGAACCAGGAGGTCACAGTTTGATTTCTGATCAGGGCACATGCCAGGGTTGTGGGCTTGGACCTCTGTTGGGGGCATTCCGGAGGCAGCCAGTCAATTATTCTCTCCCATTATTGATTTATCTCTCTCTCTATCTCTCCCTTCCTGAAATCAATACAAACATATATATGACATATATAAAGACTTAGCTCAGTGGTTTCTGTCTCCCCAATGCTTCCCGACTTTCCTCATACCCTACCACTTTGTACTCCATGTTGAGCTTTCTACTGTCATATATGACAATATCAACTTTGTTTTTAATGCCTATATTTACATGATTGACTGACAGTCATAATTTGCATGAGATTAGAAGTAGAAACATACCATCAGTGACTTAATATTAATGAAGTCTTTTTCTGTGCCTATAGCACTGTCATATCCATTACCTCATTAACAACTCTCTGAGTCAGGTGGGGCAGGTACCTTCCCCCCACTTCCATTTTACAAATAAAATTAAAAAAAAACACCTGATGTTCAATGCAGTTTAAGTGACTTGCTTCTGTTTGCACAACCAGTAAGTGGATAAGTCAGTTCTTAGAATCCATTCCTGCCTGCTCTTTATTTCAGTATTCTGGCTGCCATGTCATATTGATGTCCATCAAAGAGGTGACTACAACTTTCATACCAGCTTACCATTTTTCACAACAGACCTTTCAAATCCTATGACAAAATGATAGGATAAATAAGTAAAGTGGCTAATCACTCCAAATTCATTACTCTATGATAGGAAACTATTTTCTAGGAAACCAAACCTGGGCGATTTTCTCAAAAATCAAAAGGAACAAATAGATGGCATATTAAGTTAGGAGAGCTATTCAGTAAGGAACCTGAAATTATTAATTAAGTTATAAAAGAACCCTTCTATTTTACCACCACAATAAAAAAGCTTGGCTAATATACAATACTAAAACTGGGTATATTCAGTAGAAGACCCTCATATTAAAATAAAAATAGGGTTAAATAGAAAAGAATAAGTGAATTTTAATAAGGCTCTGTTGACTCTAGCACAAACGTACTGTTTTTTTAAGTAAATGATCAATTTAATTGTCCGCTAAAAATAAAGTATATTTATTTTTCTTTATCAAAAACATCATATAGTGATGAATTCAGCTTGTGTAAGCAAAAATCTGAGGTGATAGAAGAGAAGAATAAAATACATTCATCTATTTTAAAGAATCTAAACAGATTCTATTTTTCTCTGTGACAACTTCCCTTCAGCCTCCAAGTACATGACAAGCACACAACACACACTCACACACATTGTTAAAAGAGCATTTCTTTTTAAAATATATTTTTATTGATTTCAGAGAGGAAGAGGGAGGGAGGGAGGGAGAGACAGAGAGAGAGAGAAACATCAATGATGACAGCTAGGGCAAAACACACATTTTTGACATTCGGGTATTAAGAGAAGTTGTCATGACATATTCACTTAAGCTGTGCACAATGCAAGGCCAACTGAAAAGGAATGCAAGTGTTCTTGTAGAAAATCAAATTACTTTATAGGCACAGCTTGTGGAAAATTTCCCATGAAAGTGCAGGCTTTAGTGCTTGCTTATTAGCCCATCATTTTTGGCTTATATGTAGCTTGCTTTTCAAATTGTTTTGTTCTCATTACACCTCTGGAATTTTATGGTTTATTGATGTCAACTTGGACAATTTTGAATTGTTACAGAAAAAATTAAAAGCTGACCATAAGAGACATCTCTGTATTTATACTACATCTGGTTATACCATTGAACAATTAAATCTAAAGCTGTTTTCTGTTGGGCATGGAGATAAATCACCCTTATAGTCCCTTGTGATCTTGAGGGTCTTCTCTTTCATGTCAACTCTAACTTCCTGCCCACAAACCATATTTATTCATGTAGGTCCACTAGGGGATCAGGCATCAGGCATTGCCCCTTTCCTCTGTACTGCCATCTGAGCCTTTCACAGACCTCACAGATGCTAATTCAGATGAATGTTTAAGCACTTACTGAGGAATCAGTTATGCATCCCCAAAGGAGGGACAAATTGTGAACCAGAAGCTGAGACTTCATATAGCTCCCCTCCTTGAACTCTTACTCTGCCTTTTGTTCAAGGGAGGGGGTGGGGGAAGAAAGAGAGTAGGGGGTTCATCTTATCACCTATGAGACAAAGTCCTTAGAACCTAATATTAATCTATATACTTATTCTCAATAAGAAAATGGCAGCTAAACCATTAAGTTCCATGTTAACTCTCCTATGGGCCAATGGCTGAATATTTCAAAATCAAAAATGACATAAAAGTAGCTATGGAGACAGTAATGATAGAATCTAGTGTTATTCATCTTGTGAAATTACAAGAAACTCATATTAATCAGAGCCTCAGAAGCCTAAGTGCTGTCCGCTCTTTCATTTTGCAGCGTGCAAAAATATAAACGATCTGATACTCTTTCCTATATAGCCTCTTGCTTTCTTAGCTGTGAATTAAGCTGATTTGCCTTTTAATATCTGCCAGCAGCCAGCCATTTGTCTTAATCTGTTGCCTGAAAGTGTTTATTGCTGCCTTGCTTTCAGTCCACCCTGAAAGATCCTCTCAGCTTTACAAGTTATGAAGGGTGATAATTCTGACTGGTTCTTATAATGTACGCTGTCATCAGAATAATGTTTGTGAGTGCCCACTAGATTAATGCTTGGCTAGCAGTTCTTATCTAAATTTCCTGGAGTTTGTAAGAGGAAAATGGGATATCAAAGCCTTGACTTTGTAGAGAACAGGCTAGAATGATGACTCTCATTCAAGTAGTCAGTGGTATCCCATAGACCCTAGAGTAAAGTCCATACATACTTTCACATAACTTTCAAAGTCACGCCCTGATCTGATTTCAACCATCTTTTACCGCTTTTCACCCTACAATATCTTAAGCATTATAGATACAATTCTCAACCTTGTGATCATAGTAATTTTCTTAAGAAATAAATTAATTCATATAATTTTCTTACTCAGAAACTTTCGTTAATTTCCCATTGACCTCTGGATAAAGTACAAAATTTAACACATGGCTTAGAAAATCACTCATGCTCTGACACCTGCCCAGTTGTCTAATCTCTGCTATATTCTTTTACCTTTCCGTGTTGTTCCCCATTTCATAACCTTTATATATTCTTACATTTTGTTTGGGACAGTCTTCACTAACTAAACATCATAACACTAACTTAACCATTCTTATAATCTCCTGTTAAATATGATATTCTCAAAAAGACTTTTTCTGAACAGCTACCTAATCTAAAATTTATTTTCTGATATTTTGTATGAGAGCACTCAATATAATAATTGTGTTAATTTACTTGTATAAATATCTGATTGTTTGTTTGTTGCACTGAATCATAAATGCCCTGAAAGCAGAGAATTCCCAAAGCTAAATAGCACAACCTGGCACATATTAGGTAGCCAGTAATATTTGATGAATGAATGATTGAATAAGAATATAGAATAAATGAGTTCAGCACAAATACAGATATTCTAAAAGGAGAAATGATCCTACACACTTGCCAAATTAAATCCACCCCCCTACACACACACACATATTTTCCTATCAAGGTAATATTTTGCTTCCTACTATTTTTCCTTGAAATTCCCTCTTTCAAAATCTCCATTTGTTGATAATTAATAGTTTTTATTCTTTCAGCACATATCTCAAATGCCATTGCATAAAGTCTATGCAGTTCCCTAACCAAAATTGATTTCCTCATCATATGCTTCTTGTGCTTATAGTATTTCCTCTTTGCTTCTTCCTTAGAGAAATTATTTATCACATTCTAAAACAGAACAAGTTGAAAAGTCTGCATTTTTTTCTTCTAGACTTTATGATCCTGGTGAACATGAATCAGTATTGTTAATGCTTATTTCCTACTACATGCAATGAATGCAAAGAGGGAGGCTATGGAAGATAATGAGAGTTATCTCCTTAATATTCATTTACATTTCCACAAAAAAAAGCTAGCCTCCTTTAGCTATGTTCAGTCATGTGGCCCAGTTCTGACCAATGAAATATAAGTTGTAGTTGCAATATCCAGGTTGTATCATTGAAGGGAACAGGTGTACCTTTGCCTGCTTATTTTCCTTTCTGTTTGACTAGAACACAGTGAGGAGTCATTTGATATCTTCTCAACCTAGCTGAGAGGGACTGCACTCTAACAAGACAGAATAAGTATAAAGAAGTAGTTCAGGGCCTGACACCCTGAAACATCAAGCAAGTATAACTCAGCATTTCATAGAGCAGATCTAAGCTAGGAGATCAGACTTTCACATATAGCAGAAAGAAACTTCTATCTATCGAGTTTCAAGACTGCTGTTTGTGTCTCAATTCCATGCAGCTGAATAGATATTTCAGTAATACAATGTTACTGGCAACTTTCTGATTTATGTACTTTTCAAAGCACATGCAATTTACTATGATCTACATGAACAAAATTTTTACTGGACACTACAAGTAAACAAGATTGCCACCATTTTGCATACTCTTAAATATGTTGGCTTTCTTTTGGTCAGATATATACTTTAAAAAACAAGAGTCATTCATCAGGCCAATCTGCTATTTTTGCAAATAGGCAAGATCACTCGGTATTTGTGAACAACCCTCAACCTTTTCCTTGCTGTTTTCACTGTGAGATATTTAACTACTTACTACTTCTGAACCTGATTTGCAAAAATAAAAACAATGACTTAGGTTTTGACAATGAAATAGAATCATGATATATTACAAAGAAACCCTCTTCATAGTTTCTGTTTGAAATTCTATTTTTTGTAATATCTTTATATGGTTTTGAAATTAGGCTCATGCTGGCCTCATAAAAAGAGCTTGAAAATATTCCTTACTGTTGGATGTTTTGGAATAGTTTGAGGAGGAAAGGTGTTAGTTCTTCTTTGAATATTTAGTAAAACTGCTCTGTGAAGCCTTTCAGATCAGGGTTTTGTTTGCTGGGAGTTTTTTTGATGACTACTTCAATTTCATCAGTTGTTATCAGCCTATTCAGGTTTTCTGATTCTTCCTGATTGAATTTTAGAATATTGTATTTTTCTAGGATGAAATTTGTCCATTTCATCCTGGTTGTCCAGCCTGATGAAATATAACTGTTCATAGTATTTTTTTATAATCCACTAAAGGATCAGTGCACAAAATTTGCACACTGGAGGGGGGGTGTCCCTCAGTCCAGCCTTCACCCTCTCCAATCTGGGACCCCTCAGGGGATGTCCAAATGTTGGCAGTCAGACATCACTCTCATAATCCAGGATTTCTGGCTCCCAACTGCTCACCTACCTGCCTTCTTGATTACTGCTAACCACTTCTGCCTGCTTGCCTGATCTATCAATCCCTTCCAGCCTGATCAATGCTTAACTGCTCTCCTGCCGGCCCCATTGCCCCCAACTGTGCTCCCCTGCCAGCCTGAACACTACCACTGCCACCCCCCTGACTGCCCGATTGTTCCCAACTGTTCTTCCTGCTGACCTGGTTGCCCCCAATTGCCCTCCCCTGCAGGCTTGGTTTCCCCTAACTGCCTTCTCCTGCAGGCCTTGTTTCCCCCAACTGCCCTCCCTTCCCTGCAGGCCTGGTTGCCCACAACTGCCTTCCCCTTCAAGTCTGATCACTACCAACTGCCTTCCCTTGCTGGCCACCTTGTGGTGACCATCTTGTGACCACACTGAGGTGATAATCTTGTGCAAGAGTGTGACTGTCAATATTCATATTATCTCTTTATGATATAGGATTAGAGACCTGGTACACAAAATTTGTGCATATGGGGGGTTCCCCTCAGCCCAGCCTACATCCTCTTCAATCCAGGATCCTTCTCACAATCCTGGACCACTGGCTCCTAATCGCTCACCTGCTTGCTTGCCTGGTTGCCCCTAACTGCCCCCTTCAACAGCCAGATCACCCCTCACTGCCTCTGCATGCTGGCCTAATCGCTCCTAACTGCCCCCTTTCTGCTTGCCTGGTCTCTCCTAATTTCCTCCCTCGCCGGCCTGGTTGCCCCCAACTTTCGCCCCTGTCAGCCTGGTCACCCCTCATGGCCCTCCTGCTGGCCTGGTCATCCCATGCACCCTGCTTGTTCAGTTGTTTGGTTGTCCCTCACTAACCCCCCTGCCAGCCTGGTCACCCCATGCAGCCTGCTTGTTCAGTCATTTGGTTGTCCCTCAGGCCATCACTGGGAAGTTGGGCAGCTGATTCCAAGGTTTGCCTGTGTCTCAGTCCAGCTCTGGGAGGCTGGGGGGCTGAAGGGACTGGAGCACTGTGGAGGCAGGCATGCTACACAGCCAGACCTGCCTATGGGCTGAGGGGACTGGGTGCTGCTATCTTGTGGCTGTGGGCACCACCATCTTTAAGGATATGACAATTAGCATATCCCCTCCTTATTGGCTGTGGTTCCGCCATCTTTGTGTGGGTGTGATGGTCAATTAGCATATCCCATCTTTATTAGATAGGATTGTATTTCAATGGTGTCGGTTGTTACTTCACCTCTTTTATTTCTGATTTCACTTATTTGGGTCCTCTCTCTTTGTTTCTTAATGAGTCTGGCTAAAGGTTCATCAATCTTGTTTGTCTTTCCAAAGAACTAGCTTTTGGTTTTATTGATCTTTTATGCCTGTACCTTGCATTTCCATATACAATTTTAGAATCATCTTATCAAATTCAACAGTTAAATTTTTATTGTAGTTATGTTAAAAATCTATGGATCAATTTGTAGAAAGATGAAATCTTCATTATAATTCAGTAATTTAATCCATAACTATAATAAACCACTGGGTACTGGTTTAATTTTATATGACAAATTGACTGCCCTAAGGTATGCTCAAATAGCTGGTAACACTTTTTTATTTTTGGGTGTGTGTGTCAGTGTGTGTCAAGAAGAGATTAGCATTTGAAGTAAAGAGGTTGGCAGTCACCAATTCATTGAGGACATGGATAGAACAGAGGGAAAGGAAGGGCAAATTATCGGTCTTCTTGAGTTCCTGATTGTCAGGCTTCAGACCCCAGGATTTATACCAGTGCACTATCCCCAGTGCCATTCCCTGCCCTGTTAACAGCTTTTTGGACTCAGACTGAATGACACCACTGGATTTCCTGGGTTTCCAGTTTGCAGATAGCAGACTGTGGGAGATCTCAGCCGCCATAATCAAGTGAGCCAATTTCTATAATAAATCTCTCTATATATAGAATAAGGGTGACCCTGCTAGAGGTTCTCAACCTGGAGGTCTCGACCCACAGGTTGAGAACTACTGCTAAAACCTAAGACCATTGGAAAACACAGATATTTACATTATGATTCATAACAGTAGCAAAATTATTGTTATGAAGTAGCAACAAAAATAATTTTATGCTTGGGGGTCACCACAACATGAGGAACTGTATTAAAGGGTCACAGCATTAGAAAGGTTGAGAATCACTGCTCTAGAGGATCCTGACTAATACACCCTTCATGTATTGAAATTTTCATTACTTTTTCTATGTATATACCTAAGTACATGATATATTTTATATGATTTAAATGCTAGTTTGACAAAGTTCATTTTATTCGAGTTCTTGCTGTGAGATAGATATTACAGTTAGTGTTTTAGCTATATTAACATATAATTAAAGTAATATATCTATAGATTTTTAAGGTTTCTTCTCTATATTTTTCATCTGCACATAAGGCTTTTTAATCACTTCTTTTATAATCTTTATATGCTTTCTTTTTTTTAATGCTTTACTCCACTATCTAGAAACTGAAGTAAGATATTGAAAAGACAATAGTGGGTACCTTACCTTGTAAGTATCATCAACAAGAATGCTTCAACATTAAGTATGATATATGCTTTATTTTTTAAATTATTTTTTAAACTTGTTTTATATATTTTATTGATTTTTTTACAGAGAGGAAGGGAGAGGGATAGAAAGTCAGAAACATCGATGAGAGAGAGACATTGATCAGCCGCCTTCTGCACCCCCACAACTGGAGTTGTGCCTGCAAGCAAGGTACATGCCCCCAACCGGAATTGAACCTGGGACCTTTCATTCCGTAGGCTGAAGCTCTATCCACTGAGCAAAACCGGTCTTGGCATATATGCTTTACTTTTTCTGTCTCCTGCATCAGATGAATAATTTCCCATTCCTACATAAAGAATTATAATTCTTTATGAACAGGAATTGAATTTCTTTTCTTTTCTTTTCTTTTTTATACAGAGTTTGAAATTATTGTTGCCAGGGGATGAAACTCCTCTGTCCTTTGGGGGAATAAGGAACCCATGGGAGAATGGAATGTGGAAAAAGGGCTTATTTGCATAAAGTTACATTTATTGGGTTCCAATGTCCCCTGCCCCTTAAACCAGTCCTGGAGGAGTGGCAGTTGGAAATTCAGTAGAGCCAGTAATAAGGCCAGTGTCCAGAGCTTCTGTTCCATGTTGCAGATGGTTGAAGTCTAGTATCCAAGCTAGTTGAAGTCCATTAGTCCATGTATGTATGGCCACAGCCACATGAGCAAGGGGAAGAGCAGCCCCCTTCAGCAAAGGTCACAGGAGCCAGGTGCCCTGGAGCCAATAGAGAGAAGTTGCTCTTTCAACTACAAGTTTATAGTATATTTTAACTTTGCACCCTTGCCATGGCTATGCTCATCCTGGTCAATTACCTGTTTCCAAGTGTGATTAATTGGCAAGCATTTTCCTATGTCACTCAGACCTAACCGGGTATCCATCTAAATTGTCTTTGTCTAGTTCCTTCCTAAAGAATAGACTCGGAGAATGTCAAGTGAAGTTTTTTTGGCAAACAGGTGTAAATGGCATGCTTATATTCTTTCTTCCCTTTCACTCCTTTTCTGCTAAAAAACAGTTTTTATAATGGTGTCATTAAGACATTATTTATTTCCTTTATTTTGTTAATGAGGTACAATAAATTGTTTTATTTTTAAATGTTAAACCAATCTCAATCTTGAAAAAAAACTATATAATAATATTCTAAGTATTAATAATTGATAATTTTGTTTATATTTTTATTACAAAGCTCCTGTGTACTTTATAAATTAGATTAGCCTGTCATTCTCTTTATGTGTAACTTCTTTACCATTTGTTTTGGTATGAATATAGACTGGTTACCTAAAATGAATTGGGGAGTGTTTCTTTTTTATTTACGTTCTTTTAAGAGTTTGTAAATGATGAGGGCTATTTCTTCTTTGGTAAAATACTCTGATCTCATTGTGGAAATACTTTTTATTATACATCTGATCTCATTGTGGAAATACTTTTTATTATACATTCCATCTCTTCAATATTGATATACTATTCAAGTTTTTTATTATTGTCTTGATTCTGGAAAAATGTTTTTTTGGGAATGAGTCATCTTCACATGAGTTTTAAAAAGTTTTATCATAGATTTCCTCAATATACTTTATCTGTTAAATGTGTGTAACATCTATATTTATGTATCTTTTTAATTTTACACACACACACACACACACACACACACACACACACACACATTTTCTTGGTCTATTTCTCTCCTTTTCTTCTCTCTCCCTCCTTTCTCACTCTTCAGTATATATCAACTTTATTTTTTGTTTCAAAAAAGCAATACTTGGAAATGTCAAGCCTCCCTAATTTGTAGGTCTGTGACCTATTTTATTAACTTAATCTGTTATCTATGTACACTTTTATATTTGTGTTTTTTATTTTTTCTTATTCTAATATTTTAGATGGAATTTTCATTTATACTAACAATCATTTTTTTTAAATTTAATAAAACTTTATTGTTCAGATTATTACCATTGTTCCTCTTTTTCTCTCCCAGAGCTACCTTCCACCTGGCTCCCACCCCTCCTTCTGCTCTTGACTCCCCCTCTCCATTGTTTTCATCCATAGGTGCACGATTTTTGTCCAGTCTCTCCCTGCACCCCCCCTTACCCCTTTATGCCTGAGAATTGGCAGTCCACTCCCTTTCTATGCCCCTAATTCTATTATATTCACCACTTTCTTCTGTTCATCAGATTTTTTATTCACTTGATTTTTCGATTCACTCGTTGATAGATATGTATTTGTTGTTCAAAATTTTTATCTTTACCTGTTTCTTATTCTTCCTCTTCTTAAAAAGAACCTTTCAGCATTTCATATAATACTGGTTTGGTGGTGATGAACTCCTTTAGATTTTTCTTATCTGTGAAGCTCGTAATCTGACCTTTAATTCTGAATGATAGCTATGCTGGGTAGAGTAATCTTGGTTATAGGTTCTTGCTATTCATCATGTTAAATATTTTTGCCACTCCCTTCTAGCCTGCATAGTTTCTGTTGAGAAATCAGCTGACAATCATATGGGTGCTCCTTTGTAGGTAATTAATTTTTTCTCTTGCTGCTTTTAATATTCTTTCTTTGTCTTTTGCTCTTGATATTTTAATTATGATGTGTCTTGGTGTGGTCCTTTATGGATTCCTTTGGTTTGGGGTTCTGTGTACTTCCTGGACTTGTAAGTCTATTTCTTGCACTAGGTTGGGGAATTTTTCAATCATTATTTCTTCAAATAGATTTTCAGTATCTTGTTCTCTCTCCTCTTCTGGCACCCCCATAATTCTGATGTTGATACGCTTGAAGTTGTCCCTGAGGCTCCTTACACTATATTCCAATTTTTGGATTCTTTTTTATTTTTACTGTTCCAGTGTACTGTTTTCTGCTTCTTTGTATTTCAAATCTTCGGTTTGATTCTTGTGATCCTCTCGTCTGCTGTTAGGTCTCTGCATAATATTTTTTATTTCAGTCAGTGAATGTTTAATTTCTAGTTGTTCCTTTTTCATCTCCTCTTGAGTCTTGCTAAATTTATCCATCTTTTCTAGGAAATTCTTGAAAAACCTTATAACCATGGTTTTGAACTCTATATCCAGTCATTTGTTTTCCTCCATTTCTTTCATTTGTGATCTGTTGCTTTGTCTCCACATTTTCCCTGCTTCCCTGAGTGGTAGAGTAGCTTTGTGTGCTAGATGCCCTATATGGCCCAGTAGCTCTGCCTCCCCAGTTACCTGAGGTGGACTCTCTTGGTGCATCTCTTTGGTAGATTGTGTGTACAGCCTTGTGGTAGTTAAGTCTTGATTGTTGGTATCACTGGGGGAAATTGATCTCCAAGCCAATTGGATGTGAAGATCAGCTGTGTCTACATTGAAAGAACTTCTGTGCTAGAGTTAGCCTTTGGCATGATACAAGACTTGCCAAATTACAAAAGCCTCTGTGTTCAGCTTGGATGGGTTAGAGTCTGAGGCCTGAGCAAACAGCCTTGGCTTCCTGCCCTACGCAGCCCCTGGGTCTCAGTGTCCCTTGGTAATCGCTGCAGCCCTCTCTGTGCACAGTTGCACTTGTGTGCCTCCAGACATCTGCCTTTCTGTCTCCCCTGAGTTTCCATGCTCTCCAGGGACCCGTTTGAGTCTGAGTCCCCAGGGTCTCACCCAAAACTGGGGTTCACTGCAGTCAGAACTGGATTTCAGTGCACTTGGGAGTTTCTGTCTTTCTCCCACTAGAGAAAGCCAGCAACACAATCAACAGTCAGTCCTCTCTGTGTGTACTTATGTGTGCACCTCCAGACCTCTGCTTTTCATGGCTCCTCTAAGTTTCCATGCACTCCTCCCTTTTCATAACTGTCCAGACTCCCCCTGTATGAGTCTCACCCAAAACTTGGGTTCAGTGCAGTTGGAACTGGAGTTCAGTGCAGTCAGAAGATTCTGTCTGCCTCCCACTGTAGGAAGTCAGCCAGGCCCTCCACCACCTGTCCTCCACACATGTGTGTCTCTGTACCTTAGATTTTTGCAGCTCCTCTGAGTTTTAGTGAGCCCCTCTGTTTCCTTCTAGTTGTAGAATTTCCACTCAGCCAGCTTTCCTGTGATTCTGCAAGATGTCCATTTTGTCTTTTGGCTGTAGTTTTGAAATTGGTATGCATGGCAGCAGTTTAGGTATTCACCTATGCCATCATCTTGGTTTCCCATTGGTTTTTAATTGTGGTATCTCAGTCATATATTTTTAGTGAAATTACTAATATATTTAAATCTATATCTGCTATCTCATACTGGGATTTATATTTGTCCTTCCTTATCTAATTTTTTTTCAGACTTGTCTTGCTATTTCTTTTGGATGAATCAAGTATTTGAAAATATTTTCTTTTCAATCAGTTTGGAAGTTATATACACTTAGATGACTTATTGTCATAGATTTTAAAACATTCATTTTTGGTTTATCATAGTTTAATGTTCATTGATCCCTTATCCAATCCATGACCTTGGAAGGGGATAAGGATATTAGAAATGTGAGAATATTTTATTTCTCTATTTTTGAGTTTTATAACATAAAATAATTTTAGGTATTTATATATGTATGTATTTATTTATTCAACATGGGCTTTTTTGTCTAAAGTTTTACATATGTCTCCTTTTTCCCCACTTTACCTTTGCCCCAGCCTTTTCCACTCCAGCAAGCACTCACTGCCCTAGTGTCTATGTCCACTGGTTATGCTAATATGCATGCATACAAATCCTTTGGTTGCTCTCCAACCCACATTCCCTGCCATTTGTCTCTGGATCTATTTTTATTCATCATATTATATCCCACATATGAGTGTGATCCTGTGATATGTATCTTTCTGAGTAGCTTATTTCACTTAGCATAATGCTCTCCTTCATGCTACTGTAATGTTCATTCTTTTGTATAGTGGCATAGTATTCCATTGTGTAGATGTACCACAGTTTTTTAATCTACTCATCTTCTGATGGGCAGTTACATTGTTTCCAAATCTTAGCTATTGTAAATTGTGTTGATATGAACATAGGGGTGCATATATCCTTTCTGATTGGTGTTTCTGGTTTCTTGGTATATAGTTCTAGAACTGGGATTACTGGGTCAAATGAAAGTTCCATTTTTAAAAGAAACCATCAACAAAACAATAAGAAATCCCCCCTGCATGGGAGAACTTGTTTGCCAATGATATTTCAGATAAAGATTAAGTCTTCAAAATTTACAAAGAACTCATACAACTTAACAAAAAGAAGATAAATGACCCAACCAAAATATGGGCAAAGGACCTAAATAGACACTTTTTGAAATAGGACATACAGAAGTCTGGAAGACATATCAAAAGATGCTCAAAGTCACTAAGCACCTGAGAGATGCAAATCAAAACAACGAGATACTATCTCACACTTCTTAGAACAAATCAATAAATGTACTGCTGAGGGTGTAGAGAAAAATAAGCCCTTTATTTTTGCCCTAGCCAATTTGCCTCAATGGATAGAATGTAAGCCCATGGACTAAAGGGTCCCTAGTTTGATTCTGGGCAAGTGTACCTACTTGAGTTTCAGGCTTTATCCCTGGCCCTGGGCAGGGCTTGTTGGAAGGCAACCAATTGATGTGTCTCTCTCATATCAATATTGCTCTCTTCCTAGCCCCCCAACCACCCTTCCCTCTGATAGCTATGTCTGTTATCTGTATCTATGAGTCTGTTTTTTATTTCTAAAATAAATAAAAATTATATATATATATTTTACTTATTTTCTTCTTTCCTTTGTTTTTATTCAAACATATATCAAATTCTGCCTCCTTGTCTCAGGGGAAGAATGTGTTTGAGCATAAAATAGAAGCCACAGTCAAGAAAAAATCCTCTTTGGCTTTGTTTCCCCAAAGATTAAGCCTATTGAAGAGAATAGGCCATGAGGACAATAGGAAGAATAGAGAAAAAGAGTGTATATAGGGAAGCTGTTTTCCTCTGACTAATGAGAAATCCCCTTGAACTGAAAAGAAAAAAAAAAATATTTGAGCCCCAAGAATAACAGGCCTCAGACTCTGTTTCCTAGCTGTGCCTTGGGGAAAAGGCAAGATTTTAAAGAGAAATAGTTCTAGGATTCTGAGTGTTAGTTTTTTATCCCTTCACTCCACCCATGACTCTAAAGCACCAGAATCAGTGGACTTAAAAGGAGCATATGCACTGGAACAGTGTGCTTCCTGATCAGTGAGTGATGCTCAGAGGATCTTTCCCAACGCTATATCCTATCTAATACAAGGGAATATGGTAATTGGCCCACAGGCTGTTACAAAGATGGCAGCACCCACAGGCAATAAGAAGGAAATATGCTAATTGACTGCCCACCCTCAAAGATGGTGGCACCCACAACCACAAAATGGCACTCTGCGCACCTGCTTCTGGATTTCCCCAGTCCTCTCAGCCCTCCGGCCACCCAAGGCCAGACCAGGGCTGGCTGAGGCTTGCACTGCCAGCAGTGGCAGCAGCAGAGGTGTGATGGGGCATCACCTTCCCCTGATCACCAGGTCACCTCCCACTCCTAAGGGCTCCTGGGATGTGAGAGTGGGCAGGCTAGGCTGAGAGACCCCGTCCAGTGCATGAATTTTCATGCACCAGGCCTCTAGTTGTTGCATAATTTCCTATATAATTTGTTACTCCCTTGGGGGAATATCATTAAAAGTGACTTTAATTGAAATTTCCACCTGTATGATAAGCTAAATGCTTGATGTCAAAATTATTTTTTTTTATGAGGAAATATTGAATCCCTTTAAGTCCAGGGTTTATGGACTTTAAATTTTATCCATTTCACTTGACTTTTAGCTCTAGTTATTCTGTGTAGTTTATTGTAAACTCACCAGCTGTCTAAGAAATAACCTCCTCATATTTCAAGACTCAATTAAAATGAGTACAACTTTAAAGTTCCAAGCAGAATAAATTAGAACATTATCTTTTTTTTTCTTATAGGAAGTTAAATGTATATACACCTCCATGAGAGTTTGGCACTCACCAAATCTTTTATAGGTAAATATAGTTTTCCTTATGATAGAGCATTAAAAGAGTAGGGTCTATGTCATATTAACATATTGCACACTAGTAGTTTTATTGCTAGCTTTATCCAGTGGCCAGATAAGTTTCCATTGAATGAGTACAAAAAACGTTTTACATAAATGTTCAAGGCAGCTTTAAAATTAAATGCCCATTGCATTTTGAAGTTATTTATTACATGTTCTTATGAGCTAATATCTTTTCAAAGTATACTTTGTAAAACACTGTGTAATATTAAGAGACAATTCTCATGATCTATCCTCAATGAATTAAGTTCATTATCCCCATTCTCTACCACCGTAACTGGAGCATATTTTGTGCTTAGTAAAGATGTAAAAAAATTGCATTATTATCTTTATTCTTTTGTACTTATGAACATTTAGTTTACATTTATTAAATGTGCGAAAGCTGTGAATCACAAGCTACTTGACATGACAGAAATGTTTTATCATTGAATGTTTTTATTTTAAGACTCTAAATGATATCACTAAAACATAATCACTTGTATAGAAAGCCAACATCTTCAGATACAAGAATAACATATTCAGTGACATCAATTTCAAGGGATAATATTTGCTTTGTGTTAAGAAAGCTACTGAAGTTATTTTAAAAAATAAATCCAAAGCTCTCTATCCAGATAAAGAAAATGTAACAAGAAAAAAAAATCCCCTTTATTTAGATTTTATTGAATATTTCTTAAGGTTTTGTGATTTTCCACCTATATATAATGTACATATTTTCTTTTTAAAAAATGAAATTTGTTGGGGTGGCATTGGTTAACATGTGCATATAGGTTTCATGTATGGAATTCTACCATATATACTGAGTGGCTAGATTAATATGATCTCTGAGCACATAATAATATGGCCACTCAGTGTATGTATATATAATATATATATATATATTAGTGTGTGTGTGTGTGTGTGTGTATGTGTTTGTGTGTATATTAGAGACCCAGTGCATAAATTCATGAATGGGTGGGTGCAGTTGGCCGGCCTGCCTACTGGTCGAACTCCTGGTCAATGGGACAATTTGAATATTAGCCTTTTATTATGTAGGGTATACACTGAGTGGTCAGATTATTATATCATATATATATATATATATATATATATATATATATATATACATATATATAAATATATACACAGTATGTTATAAGATCTATATATTGCACTGTGTGCCCACCACCCAATTTGCAAACAGCAGCTCTAACAAAGGTATAATTTCCAAAAATATATAAAGAACTCATAAAGCTCAACACCAAACAACCCAATCAAAAAGTGGGCAGAGAACCTGAAAATATATCTCTCACAAGAAGACATATGAATAGTCAATAGATATATGAAAAGATGTTCAACCTCACTATCAATTAGGGAAATTTAAATCAAAACTGTAATGAGATACCTCATACCTGTTAGAGTAGCCATTGTCAACAAGAAAAATAATAAAAGTGTTGTAGAGGTTATGGAAAAAAGGGAGACCTTATTCACTGCTGGTGGAACTGTAGACTGGTACAACCACTATAGAATCACTTCAAAAAAAAATTAAGAATAAAGCTACCATATCACCCAGCAACTCCTCTCCTAACTATATACCCAAAAACCTCAAAATCATGTTTTCACAAAGATACATGTAGCCCTATATTCATTGCAGCATTATTCCCGATGGTCAAGACATGGAACAACCAAAGGGTCCTGTGATATAAGCCTAGATAAAGAAGATATGTTACATATGCACAATGAAATACTATTTGTCCTTAAGAAAAGATGAAATAGTGCCATTTGCACCAACATAGATGGACCTTGAGAACATTATGCTAAGTGAAATAAGTCAGTCAGAAAAAGCTAAGAACCATGTGCTGTCACTCATAAGTGGGATATAAAACTGAAACTTGTGAACAGAAACAGTAGTGTGATCGTTGCCAGAGTGAAGGGGTTGGGTTGTAAAGGGGGTCCTAATATATAGTGACAGGACAAGATTTGTCTTTGAGCAAGGACAATTTTGAGCATGATTTGATTAATGCACGAGATGCAAGTTCTTTTGACATATAGAAGCAATAGGACTGGACAGTTGAGAAGAGAAATTAAATATATCCTTGAGGCTATACAAGGATTCAGAGCAGCAGATTTTAAATCAGTTGCTGGAGGAAAGACCAAGGTAAAATAGCAGGTCAAAAGACAATGACATTAGCAACATTTTTGCATTGCTGTAGGCCAGAAAGGGTCAATATCTTAAGAAGTGTGAGTTTTCCAGAAATGCCTATAGGTTAGCAGCGAGTAAAGTCTAGTAGCAGGATTGTAGATAAGATTCTAGTTTCTTGGGAAGGATAGATAATATATAACATCTGTCCAAACATTCTTGTCTTCCTTCAACATTCAAACTATTCTTTATATAAAACCCAGAATAATATTTCTAAAATATAACTCTGGCCCTGTCACTTTTGACTCCTCACCTAAAATCTTTTAATGGCTTGCTATTGCCCAAAACTTAAGCGTAAGCTTCTCAACATGGGACACAAGACTCTTCTTGAATTGGCCCTTGCCTACTTTTCCAGTGTCATTGCCATTTCCTGCCTCAGAGTTTATACTCCACCCACATAGAACTACTGTCAGTTATTTGATAATAACATGCTTTGGTTTTAAGTGATTGAAATGCAACTCAAACTGGCTTCAGTAAAGAGAAGAATGTATTAACTCCAAAATTTAAGAAACAATTGGAGAGCCAATCTTTGGACAGAGCAGGGATTCCACCAGGCCTGAGCTACTTTTGGTACTAAAGCGGCAAATGAAACCAAAATAACTTTGTTGTTGTCTACTTGTTAGATTCATTCTCTCTTAATATACATAAAAAGTTGTAGTGAATTGAATAGTGCCCCCTAACCTCACATTTATGTTCACCCAGAACCTCAAAATGTGCCCTTATTTGGTAATAGTGTCTTTACTAATATAATTAGTTAAGATAAGTAGGACTGGAAGAGGGTGGGCCATACTCCTATGACTGGTGTCCTTATCAGAAGAAGAGAGGGCATACAGATAAACACAAAAAAAGCCATATGAAGACTGAGGCAGAGATTAGAGTGATGCCACCATAAACCAAAGAACAAAGATAGCTGGGAGCCACAGGAGGTAAGAAGAGGCAAGGAAAAATTCTATTAGAGTCATGAGAAGAAATATAGCAAGTGTTTTTGGACTTATGGCCTCCAGAACTATGAGAAAATAAATGTCTGTTACTTTAAGCTACTGGTTTGTGATACTTAGTTTGCCCTAGGAAACTAAGACAGTTAAACCTCACTTCTCTAACATCTCCCACTCGAAAAATGTGGTTTTTGACCAAGATGTTCACAGAAAAAATGTCTAGGTTGTGGAACCAAACTTCAACGCTTTCAAGATGATACCTTAGCATGACAAAAAGCATCTCTCAGTTAACAAAGGAGATGATGATTTTGTTGCTAGCTAAATCAATAATTAGCACAATTTTAAAGTGTAAAGAGACATCAAGAGTGCTAATGTTGCTAAGTGTGGGAGAGAAACAATCATCACAATTGAAGAGGTAGAAAAACCGTTATTGATTTGGATAAACAGCCACTGATAGCCATTTCAGAGGTAGTGATATATGAACAAACAAAATGCTGCGTGCTGACCTGAAAGACATCCCTGGACCGAATGCTAAAAGTGATTCATTTAAGACTAATAGGGGATGGTTTGATAAATTTAGCAAAAACAGTGTTTATTTATAGATTAAACAGTAATTAGACACATAGTGCAAATAATGAAGGTTAAAACAAAATCAACTTGGGGTTTTGATGGATTAATTCAATTTATATTATTTCTAATGGGGAAAAATGACGCAGTTTTTGATCAAATCGCTTGTTGAACAGCATTCTTGAACAAGTTAAGTTAGAAAACCGAGGTCCCACTATACATTGATGAATCTATTTAATGCTGCAACATCACCATAGACCCATAACTTTTTTATTTTTCTATTACTTATGACCTACTAATTTTCTACTACAGTTCATTGATCCTAAGATCCAGTGCTTATTTCACATTTAACCATTTCTGAAATTATAATAAATCTTGCAACCAATGGCCTGTCATATTTACAAAAAACAATGAATTTTTGTTTGTTTATTTCTTAGTGGTGAACACTAGTGTGCCTTAAAGTCAATGACATCTTCGACGCAATGAAATATGATTATTTTTTCTATATATATGTGTTTTACTGTATGTCTCCCCTCACCCATCTGCCCATATACTGCATAAGAGCAATGATCTCTGATTTATTTACTGCTCTATCCTTGGCACCTAACTTGATGTCTAGAATAAATTAGATATTGAATAGACGAATTGATAGTATATTCTCAGTAAATAGTTGGTGAACTGAACTGAAGTATATTCCTAGGTATCAACAATAGCCATCTTTCACTTTTTAAAGAACCTCTGGAAGAAAGTTTAACTCTTTTCTTATTAATTATTCTAAACTTGTTTTTATCTATTTATACTGTCATCCATGCATTTTAATAATAACTTACAATTATTTAGCACTTTAAAACTTTAAACCTTTCTCATCATTGTCACCTTTGATAAAGTTTGCCTAATCCCAGGACTCTGAGGTTCATTATTTTCATTTAAAGATGAGAAAACTAAGAGTCATAGGGTCTAAAAATTTTGTCTAAAGTCACCTACACAGTAAACAATGATTCAGCAATAATTTCCTAGTGGTCTTCTCCCTAGCCCAGTGCTCTGACTTGGGTCAACCCCTCTGTAAATGCTATAATTTAACACACATAGGACTTCAGGAATCCATGCAGATTTTCTTGATTTTATTGGAATTTTAGAATATAAATAAGAAATTAGAGGAACAGATGGCAATTAATTATTTATAGCAACACATTTTTAAAATGCATAAGTAATCTACATTTTAAATATACATTTGTGGAGACAGATATATTAATGAGATATGGATATAATTATATACATATGTAATATGTGTTATTGTATTATAAATATATCAGAGAGATAGGCACCTTGGTAAGGGCATCCCTGTATCTCTACTAAAAGCTCATCCATTCACAAAAATTCACATATATATTAGAGTTTAGATATTTTCCTTTGATATGAAGAGACATACTATTGTTGAGAGCAGTTCTAATTATTTTCAAGTATAATATACAATGTATAGTAAAATTTGTGAGGCTATACTTTAATTCATTTTAACAAAAAGTTAAATAGTTGTGAAAAAAGCGGCATGTAAAACTAAAACACAGTGATTGTTATTTAAATCAAAATTGTGTTAGACTTTGGGGCATACATATGAACTGTGTTGCATTCTGGAAGTCTGGTTTGAAAGACAGAATGAGAGATACTGGAAACTACTTTGGGTTCACTCCCTGCGTGTGTACACCTTTTGTCCTGCTGGATTCTTCAGTTTCATGTCATTTCCAGGCACAATATTTAAGATAGGCGAGTATCCAGTGTTGGACTGGCCAAAGTTTGGTTGATTATGATATTTTCTTCCATCTGTCAAAATAAATATTTTTAATATATATTTTTATTGATTTGAGAGAAGGAGGGAGAGGGAAAAAGAGATAGAAGCATCAATGATGAGAGTTAATCATGATTCAGCTACCTCTTGCACTCCCCATACTGGGGATTGAGCCCACAGCCTGGGAATATGCCCTGAGCAGGAATTCAACAATGATCTCCTAGTTCATAGTTCCATGCTCAAAAATTGAGCCATGTCAGCTGGGCAAAAAAGGGGTTTTTATTGATGCTTCACTAAGAAAGAGTGAAATAAGAGAGGCAAAAACCAAGTTTGTCTAGCCCTAAGATCATTTTTAAGAAGTCCTCAATCTTGGGGATGGGAATATATTAAGTAAAGAACATATATGTATATATGTTTGGCCCATGGACACAGATAATAGTGTGATGAAGGCCTGGGGTGAGATGGGGGTTTGGTGCAGGGGGATAAGAAGGGTAAATAGGAAATATCTGTAATACTTTCAACAATAAAAGAAACAGAAGTCCTCAATCTTGCATTGAAGGACTTCCACAATATAGGCCCTGCCTACTCTTCCATTCACATGACATTTTACCCCTACTCCATGAATATGCTCTGGTCAAGCTATTTTTTTCTTCTTTTTCTTCCATGGATAAGATTTTAATTACATCCCTCAGTGACATTACTTAAGTATAAACTAATAACATTTTTTTTCTTCTTCATCAATTTTATGTACCAACTAGAGGCCTGGTGCATGAAATTTGTGCACGGAGGAGGAGAGTGTCCCTAAGCCCTGCCTGCACCCTCTCCAATCTGGAACCCCTTGAGATCATTGTTGAATTTCTGGTCAGGGCATATTCCCTGATTGTAAGATCGGGCCTAAATTGACAGTTGGACATCCCTCTCACAATCTAGGACTGCTGGCTCCCAACTGCTCACCTGCCTGCCTTTATGATTGCCCCAAACCACTTTAGCTTGCCAGCCTGATCACCCCCTAACCACTCCCCTGCCAGACTGATTGATGCCTAACTGCTCCCCTGCTAGAATTATTGCCTCTAACTGCCCTTCCCTTCAGGCCTGGTCACCCATAACTGCCCTCCCCTGCAGGCCTGCCCCCCCGCAACTGCTCTCCCCTGCTGACCATCTTGTGGATGCCATCTTGTGTCCACCTGGGGGCAGCCATCTTGTATGTTGGAGCAGTGGTCAATTTGCATATTATTCTTTTATTAGATAGGACTAGAAATTCATGCACAAGTGTGGTGGTGCTCAGCCAAGCCTGCATCCTTTCACAGTTTGGGACCCCTTAGGGGCTGTCTTGACTATATTAAAAAAAAAACACCACCCTGTACTTAATGTTCTCACTATCTCCTCCTTTTAAACTCGCCTCACTCTCACATTCTGTTTCTTCTTTTAATTTAACTATTTTCCTGGCCTCACCCCATTTTAGCATCCTTCTATTTCCTGCTTTCTTTCCCTGCCTCCCTTTGAACCTTCCTTAGCCCCTCTCCCTCCCTTCTTACCCTTCATTCCTGTGTCTGTCTCCTTCTTACTCCTCCCATCCCTCCTCCATTCACCTTTCCCTTGTGAACCTGAACCCTGCCTTCCTCCCACCTTCCCAATTTTAGCCCCCGTCACCCTGCTACATGTTCACTGGTTTCTCTTTTAAACATTCCCTTTTTCTCTCTGAGACCTGCTTCCAGCACTGCCTGAGCTCATTTTGATATTGTAACTTCCATTTGGGGGGGCTTTAATCCCCAGCCCAGGGCCCAGCCCCAGTCAGGCCTTCAGTGCCCCCTTCTCTGTCCTCCCTGCCACCATCTTTCTCCCATTCCCTGCTCAGGACACCCCAGCTTCTAGTGAACAAACGACACTTAACATGCCATCAACTAGCCCTGGCCAGTGTCTTTGGGGTCCAGCCCTCAGGGATGAAAGCAGTATCCTCCCTAGTGTCCAACTCCAACTCAACTAAGCTGCACCTTCCCTCTCAAAATGGGGTACCCAGCCCAGCAAGGGTTGCCAAGGCCCACATGACCCAGGCACTTCTGCTGCTGTAAAGCAGGAGCACCTCTGCCCATAAGGCCTCAGACCATCAACCCCTCCAGCCCAACAGCCCAAGCCAGGAGCCACTGCCCTTCTTCTGCTTGTGCCCCAACTCTTGCCAGGCATAGCTGCTCTTCCTCTGTGCGGTAGCCACCCTCTCCCACATGCAGCCCCATATTTCCTTCCCTTTTCCATTTCTGCATCTTTTTCTTGTTCCCTTTTTGTATTTCTGTTTCTCCTCTCAGCCTGTCTGCATGCAGGCCTGCCTTCCTCTCCCTTTCCTTTCTTATCCCCTTCTATTGTATTCTATTCTACCTACCCTGGGCCTCACAGCTGCCTGAGCAGGGAATGGGGACACAGATTGCTGATTGGTCATTGTATGATGGTATCCTGACCAATTTGCATATCATCCTATTATTAGATAGACTAGAGACCTGGTGCATGAAATCCATGCACTGGGGGGGGGGTTGTCCCTCTGCCCAGTCTGCACCCTCTTGCAGTCCAGGAACCCTCAGGGGATGTCTGACTGATGGCTTAGGCCTGGCAGTCAGACATCCTTTGCACGATTGGGGCTGAGGAGGGACATGGAAGGTTCGCCAACTGGGGAGGGATTGTGGGAAGGCTCCAGTGCATGTCTGGCCCATCTCACTCAGTCCCAATCAGTTGGACCCCAGCAGCAAGCTAACCTACTAGTCAGAGTGTATGTCCCCTGGTGGTCAGTGCATGTCATAGTGAATGGTTGAGTGGCCTTAGCATATCATTAGCATATTACTCTCTGATTGGTTGAATGGCTGACCAGGAAACCGGACACTTAGCATATTAGGCTTTATTATATAAGATGATCAGGGTCCCAGACAATGGAGTCAGACTAAGTGGAGTTGATATCATAACTCTCTCACCTGTTTTCGGTGTAGTCTTAGACACATTACTAAAATGTTCTAATCAGTCCCTTTATGTCTAAATCATATAATGTAATATGTACCTCGTAGTTAAAGTAAATAATGCATAAATAGAATATGGCATTAGGTTTGGTGGGAGGGAGGGAAGAGATTAACCAAAGAGCATGTATGCATATATGCATAACCTATGTGCACACACAATAGGGTGGTTTAGGCCTGGGTTGGAGATAGGGGTGGCTAAAAGGAGTCAGTGTTGTGGGGTAAGCGGGTATCTGTAATACTTTCAACACTAAAGATTTTAAAGCCTAGTAGGCATGGCTCAGAGGTTGAGCATCAACCTATGAAGTAGGAGGTCACTGTTCAATTCCTGCTCAGGGTACAAGCCCAAGTTGTGGGCTCAATTTCCAGTGGGGAGGGAATGTTCAGAGGCAGCCAATCAGTGAGTCTCTCTCATCATTGAAGTTTCTCTCCCTCACTCTTCCTTTGTCTCTGAAATCAATAAAAATATATTTTTCAAAAGAAATAAACATACAGATATACATTTATAAATTTACATATATGTTTGTTTAGATATATGGATACATTCTAAAGGATTCAAGTGACATAAAGCTAGTTCTATGTTCATCTAAAGTACCTTGGTTATAGAATGCCTATGACCCCACTCTTTTTTTATGTTGTTTCCCCCACGACAAGGGAAATGTTAATCAGAATTGTAGCTTCCTGGAGTTTCCATTTCAAAATATCACAAACTGGGTGACTTAACAGTAATTTATTGTTTTATGATTCTGAAATCTAGAAGTCCAAAATCTAAATGTAAACAGGACTATTTCCTTCTGATGGCTGTAAGGAAGGATCTGTTCCAGGCTTCTTTCTGCAGCTTGTAGATGGCTGTCTTCTCCCTTTATCTTCACATCATCTTCCCTCTTTGCACGTCTGTCTCTATCCAACAATTTTTCTTTTTATCCAGAAACAGCCATTTTGTATCTATTTTGTCTATCATCTATCATCCATCATCTATCTATATATCATCTATTCATTATTTATTTATTTATTGATCTACTTTAATGACTTTATTTTAACTTGAATATATATGCAAAGATCCTAATTTATTTTCAAACAACTTCACATTCACAGGTACTGGGGATCAGAATTTAAATACCTTTTGGAGTGAGCTGATTCAATTCATTACAAAAAATAAGACAGGGAAAATGTGGCTGGAGGCAAAAAAAAAAAAAAAAGGGGGGGGGGGGGTTCAACATCTCTAAAAGCCTAAACATAGCAAGTAGCAGTGTCAGCCTGTGTAATCACTTCCCACATTACATTTAGTGCATTGACTGACTGTAATTTGTGAAATTTTCTTAATATTTCTCAAATTGATTCTTAGCCTTAGGGGAGTTTAGCCTTTTCTGAAATGTGCCATTGTTAAATTAAAATAATTTTCATACAATTATATAAAATTAGTGTTAATATGTAAACTTTGAATTATAAATCAATCTAGGAAGTGAAAGGCCCTATATTGGGAATTACATTATGATTCAATACAATTAAAAATAAGTGTTGTTACTTCCATAGAAATAATAACAATGCCCATAGATAAAGAAATCACTTTTAATTGATTGTCCAATTGACCTAAATAAAGAGAATGTCCAATTGATCTAAAAGAGATAGAAGTTACACATTTGCTTTTGAAAAGAGGCTCATTGGGAAGCTACTTATGAGACTTTTTATACCAATATAGTTATTGAGAATCTCATAAAAATTATTTTATTTAAATCACAGTGTTAATATTTCTTCTTATTTCTAGATCTGGCCCTCTAGCCTATAATCTTAATAAATCTTTAGGAAATGTGTCTACTGCATACAGACTGTGTAAGGGGATATGACTTTATAGCCCTAAGTGTGCTCACATGTAGATACAGTGCCAATAGGGTTAATATTAATTACTGTTTCTTTAAGCTTAGTTGCTGACCTAATTTATATCCCAGAGGATGTTTCCTTCCAATTAGGTAAGTGGTCAGCTTTCTGGCTCTGAAATACAGGATATTTGGCTTTTTAATCTTTTTTTTTTTTTGCCATATTGCTCTGCTCCACCTTACCATCTGCCACCCTATACCCTACCCTCAAAAAATGTAGCTCCATTAGTTCAGAAAAAAAGAGAAAATAATTAAGTAAAAAGTGACCTGTTTTTCTCTTGCAAGGTCAGATGTTTAAATCTAATATCTTGGCTGTTAAAAAGAAACATAATATCTTTAATGTAATTACCGCAGGCACAGTCCTCTGCTCTAGTTCCATCCATTTCCTCTTTAACAAATGTCAGCATCTTGGCTGAGTGTCTGAGTACCTGAGTCATAATTCCCAATGTTTCTTGCAAGTTATCTATAGTCTCTCCCATTTTCATATCAGATACAAATGATGAATAAGTTTCATGTTATCCTCCTCTTATAGGAGGGCCCCAGAATTTTCAGGACCAAGACTTTGCTTCCTCGATAATGTTGTATATGGGCATATACATCTGGCATGTCAGTCTCATCTGTTACCAGGCTTAGGTCCTTTCCTGTTGTATTCAAACCTCAAAATAATATTACCTGACCACTTTCCCAGCTAAATCCTTTGTGCTGATCCTTTTATTCTTTCTTTAAGAAACAGGAGCTGCCCAGTCAGCATGGCTCAGTGGTTGAATGTAGACCTATGAGCCAGGAGATCACAGTTTGATTCCTGGTCAGGGCACATGCTCAGGTTGCAGGCTTGTTCCCCAGTATGGGACGTGCAGAAGGCAGCTGACTGATGATTCTCTCTCACCACTGATGTTTCTATATCTCTCTTCCTCTTGATTCTTCCCTGTAATCAATAAAAATATATATGTAAGAGAAAAGGAACTGGAGCTAACAGAGATATGAGCAAGTATGAAAAGCAATGTTTCAAAAAATCTGAAAATGAAAATTCTTGTGAATATTGGAACATATAGGAATAATTCTTTATTCATACAACAGCAGATATTGTGCTGAGCATCTACTGTTTCCAAACGCGACATGGGATACAGGAAGGCATAAAGCATAGTCCTTTTCCTCAAGGAATTGCAATATGAGTAGTAGAGTCCATGGGACATAAACTAATATACTAATAACATAAGGCCAAATGTAGTAAATACTGTAATTCACATCCAAAGAATGATCTGTAGAAGCGTAGAAGAAATAATGATGCATTCTGATTATAGGGATGGCTTCTAAGGTGTATTATATTTGTCTTGAATTTGAAAAGATAGGTATGATTTTTATAATTGATAAAGAGCCCACCAGGTTGATGCTGTCATCCAGGAATGAACATGTGGAAGTTTTTAAGACTTATGATGAAAAACAAGTGATCTGATGAGGAACTGTGCATCAAAATATGCTTTTAAATATCTTCAAAATTTTGTCTTTCTTTCTATAAGTTTTATTGTGTTTTCTTGGGCCAATTACATAGCGTGCATACGGTACTATTTCTGTATTCTAAAACTCCCAATATGATATACACATAGTGCTTCTTCATTGGTACACATGGATGATAATTTATAACTTATAAATGTTTAAGGAAGATCAAATGAGAAGGCTTTGGTCTCACTAAACTTGCTTCTTTCACTTTTAGGGTATTTTGTTCTATTTTTGTCTCTACTAATGGATTGTACATTCAATGAGGAAATGCATTTGTCTTGTTCATAACTTTACCCCAGCATGCAGCATGATATCTAATGCAATACATGTGTTTAGTATTTTTCAATGAATAACAAATAAGAAGATATGGATTTAAAATCTCTGTAGAGATATGATATGACTAGTCTTAATGTTACATTGTATCTTTGAACCTTTTACTATTTGTGACTTTTGAATCAATCTCATGATCTTGGCCTCAACTAGTGTTACTCAATACATCCAACATTTCTTATTAAAAGTGAAATACATTGCCAAAATTTGGTGTGCCCAACATTTTGAGAAGTAAATATTAATACTAGAAAAAGCCTTTAGTATCTTCTAGTATAATCCCAACTTTTTACAATGGAGGAAAATAAAGATCATGGAAGAAATGGGACTTGATAAATTCTGACAACTGAATAGCAAGCCATGGCTGAAAGCCCTAGGCCCTTCATTCAAGACCAGTCCTCATTCCAGAACATAATGTTGAATTTTCCAACTTTTTTCAAACTAACCCATAATGCTTACTATATGTCACTGGTTTACTTCAGAGGCTGTAGTTTAAAGAATAAAGGTTAGCAAATCATCTTCAATGAATATCCAAACCATGATCTACTCTATCACCATTTCATTGATTCAATTGATTAGATTACTCAATTAGAGATATAATTATTAGGTATATACCACAGGCAGTAAATAGCTTTCCTTAGGAACTGGTCTGTTAGGGATTTCCATAAAAATGGCCTAATATAACAGTTTTGTTATCCAGAAATGTAAGAATGATACACTTTAAAATGACAGACAGCTTTTATTGCCTAAAACTACCTTCCAGGAGTGTCAAAGTTATCTAAGTCTGCTAAGGGATATAGCTGAAATTAGACCATTTTCTTTCCATTGAAAATTAATATGAAATAATTAGACCGTTTGAAAAGTAAAAAAAAAAATAGGATTCAAAATTCATGCATGGGGTGGGGGTAGGGGTGTCTCGCAGCCCAGACTACACCCTCTCTAATCTGGGA
The DNA here is from genome assembly GCA_011751065.1 of Lasiurus cinereus. Taxonomy (NCBI): domain Eukaryota; kingdom Metazoa; phylum Chordata; class Mammalia; order Chiroptera; family Vespertilionidae; genus Lasiurus; species Lasiurus cinereus. The sequence continues at coordinate 6,910,943 of JAAGEH010000015.1, forward strand.
CACCACGAGGGATGTCTGGTAAAATCAGGCCTAAACAGGCAGTCAGACATCCCTCTCAAAATCCAGGACTGCTGGTTCCCAACCGTGTACTTGTCTGCCTTCCTGATTGCCCCTAACCACGTCTGCCTTCCAGCCTGATCATCCCTAACCACTCCCCTGCCAGCCTGATTGATGCCTAAATGTTCCCCTGCCAGCCTGTTTGCCCTAACTGCCCTCCCTTTCAGGCCTGGTCACCACTAACTGCCCTCCCCTACAGGCATGATCACCCCAACTGTCCTCCCATGCCCACCTGGTCACCCCTAATTGCTCTCCCCTGCAGGCTTGCTCACCCACAACTGCCCTCCCTTGAAGGCCTGGTCCCTCCCAAATGCCTTCCCCTGCTAGCCATCTTCTGACAGCCATCTTGTCTTCACATGGTGGCAGCCATCTCATGTGTTGGAGTGATGGTCAATTTGCATATTAATCTTTTATTAGATAGGATTACTAGATAGGATAGAGGCTTGGTGCATGGGTGGAGGACAGAGAGTTTGCCCTAAAGGGTGTCCCGGATCAGAGTGGGGTTTCCCTTGGGGTGTGAGGCAGCCTGGGCAAAGGGCCTGTGGTGATTTGCAGGCCAGCCATGGCCCCCAGAAACCCAAGTGGAGGCCCTGGTATCTGCGATTTATTTATCTTCTATAATTGAAACTTTGTAGCCTTGAGTAGAGGCCTGTGCCTGCCAGGGTCTACAAAAAGCTTGCCTTCCTCCATCGCTAGGGGAAACTCAAGTCTCCTGCTCTCTTTAGCTCCGTGGCTGCTGCCATTTTGGGGGGGATTTATTTATCTTCTATAATTGAAACTTTGTAGCCTTGAGTGGAGGCCTGGGCCTGCCAGGGTATGGAGAAAGCTTGGTTTCCTCCATTGCCAGGCAAACCCAAGCCTCCTGCTCACTCTGTGTCCACAGCCATCTTGGTTGGATTAATTTGCATACTCACTCCTGATTGGCTGATGGGTGTGGCTAGTGGGTTAGCAGAGCGATGGTTAATTTGCATATTGCTCTTTTGTTAGATAGGATTTTCACAATAGTCCTATAATATTAGTATTTTTATCCTATTTTTCACATGAGGATACCAAGGCATATATAGGTTCAGTAAATTTTCCAAATTCATGCAGCTAATAAAAGGTAATTACTATTTTTAACTACTCTATTTGGTTCTTGAAGTCTATCATATTTTGTTATATTGGGATAGACTATAGGTAAAATGGAGCCAGCTTTGAGAAATCCTTAAAGGACTAGCTGAATGAAGATTTGGAATGAAAAATATAGAAAGTTCTGTAGATTCTTGATCTGGGTAGTTTATGCATAATGAAAATATTATAATTAATTTGATAAGCAAATGCAAGGTATAATGAGCAAAGCCATGAAGCAGGGAGAACCAATGTGAAGAGAATTAAAGATAGAGAAGTGGCAATATCATCAGACAGCAAAGTTTATGTTCTAAGACACAGTAGAAAGAATTGACAAGACTGGGTGATTAATGGAGCATGGGAAGGAGAAAATTGAGAAAAAAACTAAAGATGACTCACAAAGTTCAGTACTCAGAAGCAAGAATGGCAAGCTTGAGAAGTGAGCATCTTGGTTAGAAAGTAAAACTGGAGAATGGGCATTGATTTTGAATTGTTCAATTGACCAAAAATCAGGATTCATGTAATACCCATTTGTGTTATTAGCATCTGGACTTGTCAAGGCCTGATATGTTTTGGATCCTATTTTGAAGCAAAAATGAAAAAAAAGAAATTGTGTCTATACAGCATACTAGAGGTTATTACTTCTTGGCCAGCTGGATGGGCTGGGTGGATCAAGCAGGATGTTATCCAGTTTTCTTCTATTCCCCAAATCCCTCCTTACCAGTATGTTAGGCTTCCTAGTATTTAAGTGCCTTCCAACATTCAAGAAATTTTGAACTGTTTAATTTATACTTATACTAGTGGCCCGGTGCATGAATTTTGTGCACGGGGGATGTCCCTCAGCCCTGCCTGCACTCTTTTCAATCCTGGACCTCTCAGGGGATGTCTGACTGCCAGTTAAGGCCCACTTCTTTCAACAGCCACCCCTGATGGCCTGCTTACCCCCAACTGCCCCCCCGCCCCGCTGGCCTGATTGACCTTAATTGCGTCTGCCTTGCCACAATGGTTTTGTCTGGAAGGAGTTCCATAAGGTCTCCCAGAAGGCCTCCTGGTCTAATTAGCATATTACACTTTTATTAGTATAGAAGGATGAGGCACCCCAAAAATAAAACAAGCATAGAAGCCTGGACACAGTACAGAAGAGATCAGTCATGAAGTTGCCCAGAAAAACTAAAGGTTACAAAAGCGATGAAAGATTATGCCTGGAGAAATAGGTATGAACACTAGTATACCTAATAGAAGGTTAGAATATGAAGCCAGATGAGTATGTACATAGGAGAAAAATCATAAGGTCAGAAGAAAATAGGATCAGAAGTAATTCATAAGCAGTTCAGGGCCAAATCTGCATTAAAAATGCAAATGCTTTGTTCTCTAGAAATCTTTTTCTGTTTTGTGTTACTTTACTCATTAGATTCAATATATGAATTAAATTGTATGATACTTGTCTTGCTCTCCAGCTCTATGCATTTTGTCATAAAGGATAAAATGTGTGTGTGTGTGTGTGTGTGTGTGTGTGTGTGTGGCTGATCAGTATTCCAACTGTCAGGGGGAGGGAGTTTGCAGGGCTGAGTGGAAATACTAAAGGGTTTGAGCAAAATCAAAACAAAACAAAAAGAAAAACAAAAAAACTCAGACACAGAAAACAGTGTGACCTTACCAGCCGAGGTAACAAAATGCTAAACATTACAATATGAGAATACTTAAAGTATCACTGCTGGGAAGGTTCTTAGGGACCCAATGGTGTAATCATTTTATATTATTTATTGATGGAAACAGGACATTTAAACAAATTTTATGGTTATACTGTGGCATAGCCAAAACTATATTCCAGGTCTCTTGTTTATATTTTTGTTTGTATGTGTGTGTGTGTGTTATCGCCTACATTTGCACAAGGTTCCTTTGTTTCCACACTTTCATTTGTTGATTTGTTGATATTAGTCATTCTGACAGGTGTAAAATAGTACCACATTGTTGTTATGATTTGCACCTCTAGGATGATTAGTGACTTTGAGCATGTTTTCATATGACTTTTGGCCTTCCTTCTCTCTTCTTTTGAAAAGTATCTATTTAGGCCCATTGTCTATTTTTTTATTGTATTATTTATCTTCCTTTTGTTAAGTTGTATGAGTTTCCTGTAAATGTTGGAGATGAAACCTTTATCTTTGATATCCTAGGCAAATATCTTCTTCCATGCAGTGAGCTTTCTTGTTGTTTTGTTGATGGTTTCCTTTGCTGTGCAAAAGGTTTTTATTTTTATGTAGTCCAATTTGTTTATTTTCTCTCTCATTTTCATTGCTATAGGATCTGTATAAGTGAAGAAATTGCTTAGTCAAATGTCTGAGATTTTGCTGCCTGTGAATTCCTCTAGTATTTTTATGGTTTCCTACCTTATGTTTAAGTCTTTGATCCATTTTGAGTTTATTTTTGTGTATGGTATAAGTTGGTGGTCTAGTTTCATTTTTTTGCATGTATCTGTCCAATTTTCCCAACACCATTTATTGAAGAGACTGTCTTGACTCCATTGTAAGTTCATGCCTCTTTTTTCAAATATTAATTGAGCATACAGGTTTGGGTCAATTTTTGAGTTCTCTAGTCTATTCTATTAATTTATATATGTCTGTTCTTGTGCCAGTACCAGGCAGTTTTGAGAACAGTGGCTTTGTAATACAGCTTGAAATCTGGTATTTAGATCCCACCTACTTTGTTCTTCTTTCTCAGGATTGCAGGGACTATTCAGGGTCTTTTTTTTGTTCCAGATGAATTTTTCGAGAATTCATTCTAGGTCTGTGATATATGTCGTTGGTATTTTAATGGGGAGTACATTGAAGTTATAGATTGCTTTGGGTAATATGGACATTTTGATGATGTTGATTCTATCAATCCATGAACATGCTATGTCCTTCTATCTGTTTATGTTTTCCTCCATCTCTTTTTATCAGTGTCCTGTAGTTTTCCATGTACAGGTCTTTTACTTCCTTAGTTAAGTTTATTCCTAGTATCTTAATTTTTTTTTTTTTGGATGCAATGGTAAATAGGATTGTTTTCTTTTTTTTTCCTTTTTTTAAATATATTTTATTGATTTTTCACAGAGAGGAAGGGAGAGGGATAGAAAGTCCGAAACATCGATGAGAGAGAGACATCGATCAGCCGCCTCCTGCACACCCCACACTGGGGATGTGCCCACAAGCAAGGTACATGCCCCCAACCGGAATCAAACCCGGGACCTTTCAGTCCGCAGGCGGGCGCTCTATCCACTGAGCCAAACCAGTCTTGGCTAGGATTGTTTTCTTAGTCTCTCTTTCGGTAAGTTCATAATTGGTGTATAGAAATGCCATTGATTTTTTGGCATTAATTTTGTATCCTGCTATATTGCTGAATTCATTTATTAGGTCTAGTAGTTTTTTGATGGAGTCTTTAGGGTTTTCTTTGTACAGTATCATGTCATCTGCAAATAAGGACAGGTTTACTTCTTCTTTTCCAATTTGCATGCCTTTTATTTCTTCTTCTTGTTTGAACGAAATGGCTAATATTTACAGCACTATGGTGAACAGGAGTGGTGAGAGTGGGCATCCTTGTCATGTTCCTGTTCTTAGGGAAAATGGTTTTAGTTTTTGCTCATTGAGTATGATGTTGACTGTGGGTTTGTCATATATGGCTTTTGTTATGTTGAGGTATGGTTCTTCCATTCCCACCTTGCTGAGAGTTTTTATCAAGAAAGGATGTTGGATTTTGTCAATGCTTTTTCTGCATCAATTCATATGACTCAATTTGTTTATGTGCTGTGTCATCTATATTGATTTGTGAATATTGTACCATCCTTGCGTCCCAGGGGTACATCCTACTTGGTCAAGGTGTATGATTTCTCAGATGTACTGCTGGATTTGATTTTCTAGAATTTTTTTGAGGATTTTGGTATCTATATTCATGAGGGTTATTGGCCTGCAATTCTCTTTCACTGTTTTATCTTTATCTGATTTTGGTATTAGGGTGATGCTGGCTTCATAAAAGGAGTTTGAAAGTGTTTCTTCCTCTTGAATTTTTTAGAATAGTCTGAGGAGGACAGGTTTTAGTTCTTCCTTGAATATTTATTAGAACTCCCCTGTAAAACCATCTGGCCCCTGGCTTTTGTTTGCTGGAAGCTTTTTGATGACTGCTTCAATTTCTTCCATAGTTATAAACCTAAAGAGATTTTTAGAATCTTCCTAATTGAGTTTTGGGATGTTGTATTTTTCTCGAAATATGGGCATTTCCTCCACTTTGTCGAGTTTGTTAGAATAGAGTTGTTCATAGTATTTTTTTAACAATATTTTGTATTTCTGTAGAAGCTGTTGTTATTTTGCCTCTTTCATTTCTTTTTTTTTCTTTTTTTAATTTTTATTAATTTTTTATACATATCTCCCCATTGCCCCCCTCCCTCCCAGGCGTACCCTGACCCCCCAGTGTCTGTGATCATTGGTTATGTTTATAAGCATGCATACAAGTCCTTTGATTGATCACTTAGTTACCTCACCTAACTTTAATCTTTCTGCTATAATTTCACAGTCTGTTTGATGCTTTATGATTTTTGTCCTCCTGAGAATTATCAATCAGTCTACTCCCTTTCTGTGCTCCTGATTCTATTATATTCACCAGTTTATTCTGTTGATCAGATTTTTAATTCACTTAATTTTTAGATTCACTTGTTGACAGATGTGTATTTGTTGTTCATAATTTTTTGTCTTTTACCTTTTTCTTCTTCCTCTTCTAAAAGGGTACCTTTCAGCATTTCATATAATACTGGTTTGGAGTTGATGAACTCCTTTAGCTTTTTCTTCTCTGTGAAGGTCTTTATCTGCCCTTCAATTCTGAATGATAGCTTTGCTGGATAGATTATTCTTGGTTGTAGGTTCTTGTTGTTCATCACGTTGAATATTTCTTGCCACTCCCGTCTGGCCTGCATCGTTTCTGTTGAGAAATCAGCTGACAGTCGTATGGGTGCTCCCTTGTAGGTAATAAACTGTTTTTCTCTTGCTGCTTTTAATATTCTCTCTTTCTCTTTTGCTCTTGGCATTTTAATTATGATGTGTCTTGGTGTAGTCCTCTTTGGGTTCCTTTTCTTTGGGGTTCTGTGTGCTTCCTGGACTTGTAAGTCTATTTCTTTTACCAGATGTGGGAAGTTTTCAGTCATTATTTCTTTAAACAGGTTTTCAGTATCTTGCTCTCTCTCTTCTTCTGGCACCCCCACAATTCTGATGTTGGTATGCTTGAAGCTGTCCCAGAGGCTCCTTACATTATCTTCACATTTTTGGATCCTTTTCTCTTCTTGCTTTTCCAGTTGAATGTTTTCTGCTTCTTTATATTTCAAATTTTTGACTTGATCCTTGCCTTTCTCTAGTCTGCTGTTAGTACTCTGCATAATAGTTTTTATTTCAGTCAGTGTATTTATCATCTCCTCTTGGGTCTCACTAAATTTATCCATCTTTTCTAGCATATTCTTGAAAACCTTATAAGCGTGGTTTTGAACTCTATATCCAGTCGTTTTTTTTCCTACATTTCTTTTGCTTGTAATCCCTTCCCTTGTCTCGGCATTTTCACTATGCCAGGGAAACTTCTGTGCTGGAATCAGCCGCAGAAGCCTGGGTTGAGCTTGGGAAGGGTGGAGTTTCAGGGCTTAAGGGACCACCTTGCCTTCCAGTCAGCCCCGCCCTCCAAGGCCCCTGAGTCTCAAGTGACTGGGTAATGGCTGGAGCGGTCCTTGTGCGCGCGTGCACCCGCAGCGCCTCTAACCGCTGCCTTTCCGGCTCCCCTGCAAACCAGGACCACACGAGTCTAGGTCCCCAGGGTTTCGCCCAAAATAGGGGCTCAGTGGACTCAGAAGTGGCACAGTTCGGAGGGTCTGTCTCCCGCCCACTCGTGAAAGCCAGCGGCACAATCAGCAATCCATCCTACGCTTGGTGCCGTGCGCGACCAGACCTCTGATCCTTTGTGACTCCCCTAAATTTCCGTGCACTTCTCCCTTTTCACAGTCCAAACTCCCCCCATATGAGTCTCGGCTGGATCTGGGGTTTAGTGTCGTAAGGTAAGGGGTTCAATGCCGTTGGGAGTCTCCGTTTCCCTCCGCCAGAGAAAGCCAGCCAGGTACTCCGGCACCCGCTCTCTCAGCGCGCTTCTCCGTACCTCAGCTTTTTGCAGCTCCTCTGGGTCTCCGTGAGCCCCTCTCTTTCCCTCTAGTTGTAGAACTTCCACTCAGCCAGCTTTCCTGTGGCTCTGGATGATGTCCGTTCTGTCTTTTAGTTGTAGTTTTGAAATTGTTGTGCAAGGCAGCAGTATAGGTGTTTACCTATGCCGCCATCTTGGATTTCTACCATGGGCTTACATCTCTGTATCTGTTTCGATTTCTGTTTTCTGGAAACTTGGCCACTCTATGAGGATAGTCATGGGACTCATTTCGAATTTCCAAGTACAGCTGCTGCCAATGATTTTGAGTGTCCAACTCCTCAAACTCTCGCTCGATGGTGGCAGACATGGCCGCTGGGGTGAGCTAGCGCGAGTCTGCCTCTTTCATTTCTGATTTTGTTTATTTTGGTCCTCTCTCTTTGCTTCTTGGTGAGCCTGGCAAGAGGTTTGTAATCTTGTTTATTCTTTCCAGCCACCAGCTCTTGGCTTCATTGATGTTTTGCACTGTTTTTTCTTTTTTTTTTTGGTTTGTTTGTTTTGGCCTCTATATCATTATTTCTGCTTTGATCCTTATTATTTCCTTCCTTCTACTCACTGTGAGCTTTTCTTGGTGCTCTCTTTCTAATTCTTAGAGTTGTTGAGTTAGATGGCTTGTTACATTTTTTTCCTTTTCTTTCTTTATTTCCTTTCCTTTTTTTTTTTTTTAGCCTTTTTGTAGAGCTACAAACTTCCCTCTCAGGACTGCTTTCACTGTGTCCCATAGGTTTTAGATTGATGTATTTTATTGTCATTAGTCTCCAGGATGTATATAATTCTTTTTTTATTTCACTGGTGACCAATCATTGTTTAATATCATGCTATTCACCTTTCAAGTGTTTGAATTTTTTGAAATGTTTTTATTGTAGCTTATTTCTAACATTATGCCATTGTGGTCTGAGAAAATGCTTGATATGATTTCAGTTTCCATGAATTTGGGAAGACTTTGCTTGTGACCCAAAATGTGGTCTATTTTTGAAAATGTTCCATGTGTACTTGAGAAGAACATAAACTCTCTTGCTTTGGGGTGAAATTCTTTCAGGTCCATTTGATCTAGTGAGTCATTTAGAATTGTTGTTTCTTTGCTGATTTTTTGTCTTGATTATTTATCTGGTGATGTCAATGGAGTATTAAAGTTCCCTACTATGATTGTATTGTTGTCTATCTCTCCCTTGAAATTTTCAAATTTTCCAGGAATTTTTATGTTTTGTTTCGTTTTTGTTTGTTTGTTTGTTTGTTTTTTGTATTTTGGTGCTCCTGCATTGGGTGCATATATGTTTATCAGTGTTATATCCTCTTGTATCAATACCTTTATTATTATTTATTCCTTATCGCTTCCCATGGCCTTTACTTTGAAGTCTATTTTGTCAGATATAAGTACTGCTACCCCAGCCTTTTATTTTTAATTTCCATTTGCCTGAAAGATGTTTTCCCGTCCATTCACTTTCAGTCTGTGTGAGTCCCTTGTTCTGAGGTGGGTCTCTTGTAGACAGCATATATATGGGTCATGTGTTTTGTTTTGTTTTTGTTTTTAATCCATTCAGCCCCTCAATGTCTTTTGATTTGAGAATGTAATCCATTTATGTTTAAAGTTCATATTGATAGGTATTTGTTGGTAGCCATTTTTTTATTTTTATGCCTGTGTTCCTTCTTACATTTCATTTCTTCTTTCTAAACCAGTCCCTTTAGCATTTCTTGGATTTCTATTTTGGCAGTGTTAAACTCCTTTAGTCTTTTCTCTGTCTGTGAAGCTACTTATTTCCCCTTCAATTTTGAATGACAGGGTTGCTGGATAGACTATTCTTAGATTCAATCCCTTGGTTTGCATCACTTTGTAAATTTTCTTCCATTCTTTTCTGGCCTGATGTGTTTCTGTTGAGAAATCATTTGATAATCTAATGGGAGCTCCCTTGTATGTAACTTTCTGTCTCTCTTTTGAAGCCTTTAAGATTCTATCTTTGTCCTGATCATTTGCCATTTTAATTATGATGTGTCTCGGTGTGGGTCTTTTTAGGTTCATCCTGTGTGGCACTCTCTGTGCTTGATTTATTTATTTTTTTTCTTCACCACATCATGGAAGTTTTCTGACATTATTTCTTCAAAAAGGTGCTCTAACCCTTGTTCCTCTTCCTGTTGTTCTGGCACCCCTATTATTCATATGTTGCTTCATTTCATGTTGCCCCATAGCCCCCTTAGGCACTCCTCCTGTCTTTTAATTTTTTTTCTCCAGTTGCAATTCAGTTTGACTTTATTTTGCTTCCCTGTCTTCTAACTCCCTAATTTGGTCCTCTGCTTCTGCTAGTCTACTGTTGAAATTTTCCATGGTGTCTTTTTTGTTGTTGTTGGTTTTTTTTTTTTATTGCAGCTATATCACTCTTCATTTCTTCTTGATTCTAACATAAGATGTTGATTTTTTTCTTCCATCTGGTTAATGAACTCTATGGCCCTTATTCTGAAATCTTTTTCTTACATATTGCATGCCTTTATTTCACTTAGCAGATTTTCTGGTGCTTCCTCTTTTTCTTTCCTTTGATGGTATCTTTGTCTACTCGTTTTTGGTCTAACTGACTGATCTAGATGTTGAGTTGTGCAGGGAGTGCTTCTTGTGTGGCAGTGGCTCCTCAGGCTTCTGTTGCTCCTTGGGCAGTCATGGTAGCAGCTGATTCTCAGTTGGCAGCAGCTCCTCTTGTGGGTGCTGTTCATAACAGTGGTGTCTCATTTGGCTGGTGGGGGAGGCTCCTTGTATATCTGCTGTTCTTTGGACTGGGGTGGGCTGATTATGAAGCTGCTGCTCCTCAATGGGGATTGGTTGCATGTGGCTACTCATTCTTGGATGGGGGTTGGCTGCTTACATGACTGCTGTTCTTCAGACAGGGGCATACTGCTCACATAGCTACTGTACTTTAGATGGGGGCTAGCTGTGTGCTACTGCTGTTACTCAGATGTGGCAGGATGCTCATGATATCACCTGCTGTTTGGACAGGGGCAGGTTGCTTGCAGGGCTTCTGCTCCTTGTATGGGTTCATGTTGCTTGCATAGCTGCTTCTCCTTGGACAGGGGGTGGTCTGCTTTTGTGGTTTCTGCTCTTTAGATGATTAAAAAACAAAATACAGGATAAAAAACTATATTCCACTAATGGTATGTATTAATATATATTTATTTATCACAAAGCGTGTACAATTACTTGAAAAAGCATTATATATCTGAGATAATTTTATTTATTTTAATGATTTTAGAAATGTGTATCTGTTTAAAATAACTTCACAATCTACAGAGGGATTTTTTTGCTCCATAGGTTTGGAAGTATGGTGTGTGTGTGTGAGTGTGTGTGTATGTGTATGTGAAGGTAACTATGTAAAGTATTTGTATAACAATGAGTGGCTGGGTATTGAGAATATGTATTACATTCATTGTTTCCAGACATGAACTAATCCTCTTTCAAATAATTGTATTTATTTTTGTCATCTCAATTGTTCCTCAGAGATATTTAACATCTAGAATTCTGCTTAAAAGATACTGGGAAAGTATTTTTGACACTTTGCCAAATCACTTCTTTCATATTATTTTCTAGTTTCTTCTTTTTCTATTTCTATAAAATTTCTAAAATAAACACTTCATCAAGATCTGAGTTCTAGTCATGGATATACTTGGATAATAGCTGACTGACTTACAATATATCTACTTGATTCTGAAATGCCTTGTTCATTCATTTAATAACACCTTACATAACTCCTCTGTTATGAGATATATTTTGTCCCCAAAAAGATATTTTGCACTGTCCCAGTATCTCAGAATATGACTTTCTTTTTAATAGTTTTATTGCAGATGTAATCATTTAAGACATAGTCATACTGGAGGAGGGGATGACCATAATCCAATAGGAATGTTGTCCTTATAAGAGGACAACCATGAAAAGGATGTCAACAAGATTGGAGCTTCTAGAGAAACAGGTATAGTAGATAGGAGAAAAAAATATATTAAAGATAGTGGCAAGAATAATCTTTTTGATGCTCAGTTTACTTAATTACAATTACATGTTTATATACCTATATTTATATACCTTCATATATTCTAATAAGGGGCTTAATGGACTTCTACTTTGTGATCTAAACCAATTGCTGAGTTTTTTTTAAGGTCTTGACAGTCTACAAGGATCTTCTCTTGTTGATATTGAAAATGGTTTGATATAAAATATGGTAGAAAATAAAAGAGGAAAACCAGTAAGACCAAACCTTAAAGGTCTGGGAAATATGCCCAATAGTAAAATATATCATAATTGACACATCAGACTGATCAATGAAAATCACATTGACTCCCATGGCAGAAGCTATGAAAGGGATAGAAGAAAAGCTGGAAATACAGTGTAGTAAGCAGTTATTTTCCCATGGGAAGAAATGAAAATTCCTTCTCCTAAATATGTCTTTCCAAGTATCCAAAAGCCAATAATTTCCATTACATATATGAGCTACTAGATTTTTTATTTTATCTATTTGACATAATTAGGTGAACAAAGGATTTTGCTTTCTTGTGCCTAATGACTGAATGTTACATTTTCCTTTGTGTTGTTTTTTGTTAATCTTCACCCAAGGATATTTTTCCATTTATTTTTAGGGAGAGTGGAAAACAGAGGGAAAGAGAGAGAAACATCGATGTGAAACACAACCGGTTGCTTCCCGCATACACCCAGACCAGGGTCCTGGACCAGGGAGGTGCCTGCCACCAAAGTATGTGCCCTTGACTGGAATCACACTCTATCCGCTGAGAAAAACTGGCTAGGGCTAAATCCTGTGTTTTCTAATATTCCACTAAGTGTTTTTCATAAGCAAAATATGAGGGGGGGTGGAGTTAAAATGTGAACATTTTGGAAAGATTGTTCTTTCTGTGACATTACTATTTACTTAGTCAAATAACAAGAATAATTTGTATGTAGAGAGATGGCAGGAAGTCATCATGGCTCTCTTGCCATCCATTCATTTTACAGAAAGAAAGGTAAGTCCATTGTGTATACCACCCAGCTTAGAGGACTAGGCAGGCACCAATTCAAGCCAGCCATTTGGCCTTCAAGGTTTTATTTGAGCAGGAGATCCTGTCCCATGCTGTCTAATTCAAAAACAAACAGTAAGGATAATCTGAGAAGAGTCCTCAAGGGAAATTTCAGAATACACAAAGTGACCTAGTTACAAATAGATAGATTAGAGGTGCATAAGCAGGATTATTAAAAGAAAAGCATGCCTAGTTTTTAGAAGGTTTCTCTCATCTCTTTTTTTTTCTCCATTCATAGCTTGGGATAAGAAAATTGCAGCTGGACTGACTGACTAATGCAGCTCATAGGTTTAGCATCTGGTATATTTTGGAAGTGCAGGACTGGATTTTTCTTTATGTACAAGGCTACAGTCTCATTCCACAGACTGGACACACTTTTCATAGGGATGTTTCTGAGACTTACTTTGAATTGCGATTCATTGTCATATTAGCTACACTTAGAAAGAAAATTATTTTGGGGTTTCCTTGGTATTTCTAAGAGGCATTGAATATTGTAAAGGGTTTATGAAAGGCAGGAGATGAATTCATACCAGAGAAAGTGGCTTTTTGGTAGAAAAGCTCTATGTTGATGATAGGTGTCAAATACAGTTCGTAGTTTGACATAATATTTAAACTAACTGGATGCTAAAATATAAGAATTCTAACAATCAGCATTCCCTCTATTTCTTGAGGTGCAGTGTTTTTTATAGAATACAGTTTTCTCTTGTTTTCTATTGAACTTAATAGAATGTGAGTTTGATCAGTCTGTTTTTCCACGAATAAGTGCTAACACTGTCCTATCCAAGTCTTAATTTTAATATATGCAATTTAAAAACTGCACATGCATTGAACACACGACTTATGAGTTGGGTGTTTTTTTGTTTTGTTTTGTTTTTTTAATTCATGTCTTTACTGTAGTATTGAGAACAGCACTGAGACATTGCTGACAATTGTTTTGCCTCTATGGATCACATTACTATTATAATTAGAAGAAATCAGAGTCTATTTAACTCTTGACCCTACTAACACATAGAGTTAATATATTATTGGTTTTAGTATTGGTCTGTAATAGATTATTGGTTTTAGTATTGTTTTGTAATAAAAAGCAGAGCAAAAGGTAGGTAAGTAGTGAGAGGGTGATAAGTCATCTTAGAGATCTTCCTTCCTTCCTTTGCTAGTTTGTTGAAGACAAGGATCATTGGCTTCTCCATCAACTGCTAGCTTACTAGCTGATAAATTGTAATTGCCAAACACATTTCCACTGGAGCATGAATGAATAAACAGAATTTAATGCATATTTCTTCATCTGCATCTTGTGGGGTATTTTTTAAGTAACTATTACTTCGTTCTCAGTTTAAGAAATCCCTAGCTCACTCTTTTTCTCTTGCTTCTAAGAGGTCAATAAGCATTTGAGTCATCAATGGAAGATTTAAGGAAAAAAATCCAACCCAGGTTCAATCCAGTAGCCTCACCTCTGGTATATTATTAGTATGTCACAGAAATGATACAGTGGTTTCACCATAGATTCTCCATTCCAATAATTACAGGCTGTTGTTGTTACTTGTGATTAAGTCCTTTGGGCAATAGTGTATACAATATGTTGATTAAAAATCAGTTGATTCAGTCAGACTGCAAGTTTATTCGCAAGTTATAAGAGTTAGGTGAAGGCTTTTGTCTACCAACTCATTGGACTATTTCATATGGTAGCCACTTCTCCAAATCTTTTCCTAGATCTAGGTAAATTTCCCTCAGAAACTCATAACCTGGAAGGCATTTCTGTACCTACACAACCGGCTATGACCTCTGATTCCTGAGGAGTTACATTTTTTAATATCATGACTTATAAATATTCCGATTTTCTGGATCCATGTTCACAAAAATTCTGAGTCCTAGTTCTTTGGTGTTTCAGATAAGCTGCTTTGTTTGGTAAAGTAGTGGGTTTTCTAGAGCAGCAACATGTGTTATACACAGAATTGTAATCCTCAGGTATCATCAGGATCCATATTACCTCTAAGATAATTAGTTGTGACCAAATTGCCCAATTTCCATACAATTTATTGAAAACCAACATCAGTCTCCTGAGAGCAAATCTATCTATTCCTTTTGCTTTGAGCCTAGGCATTTTGCACCATTAATTCTAGTATATTTCAGCTCTGATCCTTACTACCCAAAGACCTTTCCTGTATGTCTTGTCTTCTTCTCTTAATTTCGTGTTTGTGTTATTGTCTTGAAACTCTCAGGTGCTGTTAATAATAATTTGCCGAAAACCATGTAATTATTATCCCCTGCAGATACTTCTCCAGAGCTAGCCCCAAGCTTTCTGCCAGGCCTCTTACAAGACAGTGGCTTTTCCTCTGAGGGTTCCAGATGCCCCTCATTTCCTCGCTGTGGATTGCTCTAATTGCCTGTACCTGTAGCTGAAGTGAGAGATTGTTGTTGCTGAGATGAGATCTTTGGTGAATTCTAAAGTCAGGTATCTTAAGCCGCTGCCTTACTACTGACCAAGTGCTTAAAGTTTGGCACTAGTTAGTACATAGAAAAGGAAATGGTTTGTGGTTTCCAACATACCCCAGAGCACCTGAGGACTCTAGTTTTGAACCTTTTAATTAGATAGTCTTCAGCTGTCAAAAGCTGTAAACTCTTTTTTCCTTGAAAATTCATATAGTGCAGTCCCTATAACACAAAAATTGAATCAGAATTGAAAAATAAAAGAATTGTCGAGAGCAACAGTACAGAATTACCATCTAGTCTTTTATAGGTTTCCCTCCATCAATACCCAGCAGTGAGGGAAGTCTGGCTTCCAAATTATCATTAAACTGTCCTTTTGTTATTATGATTCTGTTTTGTTTTAAATAATCCTTGAAACAAAACAGAACCATAGTTTTTCAGGTATACCCTCTAGTGTCAACAGTCACAATACTTTTAATTACTTATAATTGAAAAATGTTGCCTATGGGTAATAGTATAATTCATTCCAGTATTTGTGATCACTGCTACAATCATCATTAAATTTACTTTCTACTTATTCTTCACCTCTACACAATCAACTGAGTGTAATTGTGGATACAGAACTATTCTAAAGAAAGAACTCCCAAGTGGGCCTTCATTCTGCCTAGAAATTCTGCTGCATTTTTCCTAGATCTTTCATGTGTACACTTTTCTTCCTCAATCATTATCTTACACACATTCCTCCAATCCCTCTCCCCTTGTACATTCATTCCACAAATATTTATGGAACTCTGTATATGTTCCTGCTTGTTAGGGACTTAGTAGCCATGTTGGTTATCTGATCGACTGTTGTGATATAGCAGTGCTTGTGTTCAAGTAAGCATTATTTTACTTCATAATGACCCAAAAAACAAGGGCAGTGATGCTGGCAAGTCAGACATGCCAAAGAGAAGACATAAAATGTATTTATATATAAGAAAAAATAGTATATATAGTATTTGGTAATATGGTTTCAAACATCCACTGGAGGTCTTAGAGCATATTCCCCATGGATAAGGGGACCTACTATATAGACCACGTACAAAATTCAGCCAAGTCCTTGTTTCTGTAAACAAAATTTTGCCTATGTCCCACAAAGTCTAAAATGTTTACTATCTAGACCTTTATAAAGATGTTTGCCCAACTCTGCTCTAAAAAATAATTGATCTCATTAAATAAAACATTCAAATTCTAATTTACCCACATCCTAATGATTGACTTGGAATTTCCCTTTCAAAATATCTAATGGGCAGTTGCAGGAGTCCACCCATCTGTGCTGGTTCCCACTTGTGACTGCTTCCATGCTGGACATATAAAGTCCCAAAGAGACACAGCTGTTATTGATACACCTCCTTGATTCATTGCCCCAACTAAACAAACATTAACCTTCCAGCACAAATGCATACAGTTTTACAAATATGGCTTTCTAATTGAGATATTGGCAGGGTATTCCAAGCTTGTTATAGCAGTGGTAGACTTCATCATGCCCAGTAGAGTAATGATAGTCACTGGCAGGGAATTGCCTTCCCCAGCAGAGGTAGGAGAGATTAAACTACTATGCCTAGCTGATAAATAATTGTCAAGTGTTAGTGCCAAAAGACAGATAAATTTCACATTGTATCTACCTATCCTTGGCTATGCCTAAGGTAAACTAGAGGACTTATTGTCACTTCTGGATGCACATTAGAATTTCCTGGGAGCTTGTCAAAAATACTGATGCACAGCCCTAGCTGATTTGGCTCAATGGATAGAGTGTTGGCCTCCAGACTGAAGGGTCCCCTGTTTGATTCTGGTCAAGGGCACATGCCTGGGGTTGCAGGCTCTATGCCCAGTAGGGGCCGTGCAGGAGGCAGCTAATTAATGATTCTCTCTCATCATTGATGTTTTTATTTCCCTCTCCCTTCCTCTCTGAAATCAATAAAAATATATTAAAAATACTGATGCACAGGTTCTGCCCCATACCAATTAAATCAGCATTTCATAGGATGGGCCAGGATATAGGTATGGTTATTCTAAAACAGTAATTTTACTTGTTTTTAGAAAGTAATTTAAATTTATTCCAAGCCCCCAAATATCATTTCCCACTCATTACAGTGGTATCATTATTGAAAAACCCTAATGATGACCTCAGTTTTTTTTTAAAGGACATAAAATGTTATAACTTCACCTTATATATTTCTCATTTTTTCTTTTCCTTTGAGCTCTTTTCAGCAGCATCTTGGCTGGATTTCTCTCTCTCTTCTCTGTCTATGAAAAACACCAGCAACAAATATTATTTTTTTAACATTTAGATTAAATTTACCCCAATGGATATATTCAAATGCTTTATAAATTGTTATCACTACAACTGAAAGTTTAAAGCAGACCTATTATTGGCGGAGCATTTCTTATGCATTCACTATGGCATTAGACCCTTTCATACAATTATAATAACAATATCAGGATATGAACCCATGAATGTCTTGACTGCAAAGCACACTACTCCACTACACTCCTTTTCAGTTTGATCATCACTGCCATCTTTATCAGCATCACTTACTTCAGCCTCTACTTCCAAGCTCAAACTTTCTTTTCTTAAAATGAATTAGTTTTTTTTTTTTCAAAAGGACAAGTGTCAAACACCAGAACCATTAACTTTTAGCATTCTTTAACATTTTTTTTCTTGGCATTATCATCTTTGTCTACATAATAGCATAAGCTGAGATAAATCTAGAAGAAAGGAAGGGCGGGAGGAAGGAAGGACATAACAGAAATAAGGCTTTTTCTACTTACTGAGTCAATCCATTGGCAAATTAGTTTGATGTATTAGGACAAATTTACCTATCTGTAAAATTGTGTCAATGATATTGTCCTGTACAGATATCCTATCTAATAAAGAGGCAATATGCAAACTAACCATCACTCCAACACAAATATGGCCACCTCCATGTGGTCAAAGATGGCTGCCCCCATGTGGACACAAGATAGCTGCCACAAGATGACCAGTAGGGGAGGGCAGTTAGGAGCAACCAGGCTGGCAAGGGAAGCAAGTTAGGGGTGACCAGGCCAGCTGGGGAGGGCAGTTAGGGGTTACCAGGCCAGCAGGGGAGGGGCAAATGGCAGTTAGGGGCAAATGGGATGGCAGAGGAGCAGTTAGGCATCAATCAGGCTGGCAGGGGAGTGGTTAGGGGGTGATCAGTCTGGCAAGCAGAAGCAGTTAGGGACAATCAGGCAGGCAGGCGAGCTGTTGGAAGCCAGCAGTCCTGGAATGTGAGAAGGATGTCTGACTGCCCATTTAGGTCCTACCGGGATCGGGCCTAAACAGGTAGTTGGATATCACTCAAAAGGTCCCAGATTGAAGAGCGTGCAGGCTGAGCTGAGGGACACCCTCCTCTGTTCATGAATTTTGTGCACCTGGCATCTAGTTGTGAATATAAAATAAAACAATGTACTGCAACTTTTCCATTTACCTATGCTCATGGTGCTTTCCTTAACTACTCCCCTATCATTCATTTAATCAGTTCCTTCTTAAAGACAGACTTTACTTCAGTTGCTAAGCATATAGAACTAAAGGAGCTCATGATCAAGTGGTGAATACCAATTCAGATAGAGACATATTTAATCTGGGATATTAATTGAGTGATGCTCAAGGTGCTCTAGGGACACCTGGCTGAACCTAGAGTTTGGGATAAATATTGGCTTTATGGAGGATATGGCACCTTAGGTGACTGGAAGAATTAGTAAAAATCAGTAAGATAAAACATGCAGTATGAAATATGTGCTATGAGTATTCCAACAGAGGGAAGACTAAAGCACCAGGGAAGCATAGTTTGTTCAGAAAGTTTAAGTAGCTCTGTTGAGCACATGGGAAAGCAGAAGGTGGTGGGAGCAATATCTCTTTATCTCAAATTTCTACTTAGAGTATAAATGGAAAATGCTTAACAATAACTAGATGGTAACTACGCAGCTGATATTTAGATAAAGTTCATCTGTATTTGTCAAACCAGCTTGATACTTCTTGAATAACCGATAAGTTATTTGTTTCTAATATTATTCCCTTTTAAACCTCTATTTAGATTTCATGCTTAAGATGAAAAAGAATTGAACTAAAATCAGAATGACAGGTGATAAGAATTGTGGAATTCTGAGAAATAGACATTATCTACTAAGTGACAAGATGGCATTGAGAAATAGAAGAGTTGTGTGTGTGTGTGTGTGTGTGTGTGTGTGTGTGTGTGTGTTTTGTGGTTGATGAGATGTGGTAAAAAGCTTTATTTGTGTGGGAATATATTTCTGGGTTTCCAAAGTTCCATTTCCCTTAACCCAGTCCTGGAAGAGGTGCAGCTGGGGATTCAGCAGAGCTAGAATAAAAACCGGTGTCCAACATTTCCGTTCCATAGGAGATCTGGGTCAGGTACAACATTAGGCTAGTTGATGTCCATCAGTCCAATATGTGGAATCCACATGGCCTTTGGCCAAATTCAGGAGTGTGAGTGTCCCATAAGCCAGGAGTCAAACATGAGCAAGCAAGAGAGTTAAGAGAGCAAACCAAGAGAGCAAACTCCTTTGTTTAGGCGCTTAAGTATCTCAGATCTTCTC
The DNA here is from genome assembly GCA_011751065.1 of Lasiurus cinereus. Lineage (NCBI taxonomy): Eukaryota > Metazoa > Chordata > Mammalia > Chiroptera > Vespertilionidae > Lasiurus > Lasiurus cinereus. The sequence goes on from JAAGEH010000015.1 coordinate 6,930,386, forward strand.
ATGCTTGCAGTGGTCATGCCTACTCTGGACAACGACCTGTTCCCAAGTGTCACTGCCTGTCAAGTACCTTCCCTAGACTTTAGTGGGCACATGTCACTTCCCCCAGGTATCTGTGGGGAATAGATCTGGGGAATGATAAACTGCAACTTCTTGGCAAAACTGTACAAATGCCTATAATATTTGGTCTTCCCTTTGCTCCTTTCCAGTTATTTAATAAGTAGGTTAAATCACAATAGTATCAAAAGAACAAAAAACAATCTTAATAAAATGTGGATAGCTGTTATTGATGTTTATACATATCATGGGATAATAGACACAGTGGAACCTCAGTTCTCGAACTTAACTCATTCCAGAAGGATGTTTGTCAAGCAATTTGTTTGAAAACTGAATCATTTCCCCCATTAGAAAGAATGTAAATTAAATTAATCTGTCCCAGAATATTAAATAATTCCGGTTTAACCTTTCTTATATACAGTACATGTCTACTATACTGTTTAATCTACAAACATTCATTTTCTTAAAAATATTGAATCAACCCCTATTAGTCTTAAACAATCACTTTCAGCACTCATTTCAAGGGTGCAGCATCTTAGTTTTTGTGGTTTTTTTTCGAATCACTACCTCTGAAATATTGTCGCCTGCTAACTGTTTTTCTTTTATCCAAATAAGCAACAGTTTTTCTTCCTCTTCCTTTGCCTGTGATCATTGTTTTGTGAGCACTTTCACACCCTTAGCTACATCAGTACACTTGATGACCTCTTTACCGTTTAAAATTGTGCTAATCGTCCATTTCACCAGCAACAAAAACAAAAAGGAAAATATTCACAGTGCAGTTAAATGACTCATATTCTCTCCTTTGTTTGTGGCCCCAGAGATACGCTTTGTCATACTGATGTATCAGCATAAAGGCTTGTCAAGTACAGAAATTACATTTTGTTAGAAAATGGACACATCACATATTTTTCCATGAACAACTTAAGAACTGGTTTGAGATGGGAGACATTCAAGAACCAAGGTATGACTGTAATTAATAGCTGTGGTAAAAGTTCTAGCTTTAACAAGCTGAGATTCTTTCTTAATTTGAAATCACCTCAAAGCCAAGGAGAGATCTTTATCTTTGGTAAAATATGGAAACAGCTGTTAAGGATCACTCCATAAATACAAAGATATAAACAGGATTGCTAAGAGCAACAAAATTTAAACTAGGATGAAGGAAGATGCCAAGAAAGAACACTTTCTGCTGCCCATCATGAAGGTCAAAATTTCCCAGGGACTTCGTTCTAATGGTAAAGGTATACAATTTATGATAACTATCAAATGGTAGATATGGAAAGTAAACAAATGTGATATAATATCCTCATAATTGGTATCTCTGATGAAGAGAATAAAAGATAAACAGTTTCATTGTCATAAATCAGAAAAAAAATTTCTAATAAAAGATTCACCTCTATAGATCAAATGGCTCTTCATATTCCAGGGTTATTGTTACATAACAATTACAACTATCATATTGGCAAATAATAAAAGTAATGGCATCAAGTATTTGTCAGAGTGAAAGGAAAGTATTCTCCCATTCTCTTTGTTGAGCATATAAATTCATCTTGTTTCTGGAGGAGCATTAGAAATTACACATCAAATATATTTTAATTTTAAAATTAGTTAGCTTTTGACTTAATTTCTCAGAATTAATATTTTAATAGAATATTCATGATAAGGCATAGTTACAAATATGTTCACTTCAATGTCATTATTTTTTAATATATTTTATTGATTTTTCACAGACAGGAAGGGAGAGGGACAGAGAGTTAGAAACATCAATGAGAGAGAGACATCTATCAGCCACCTCCTGCATGCCCCCGACTGGGGATGTGCCCGCAACCAAGGTATATGCCCTTGACCGGAATTGAACCTGGGACCTTTCAGTCTGCAGGCCAACTCTCTATCCACTGAGCCAAACTGGTTTTGGCTGCAATGTCATTCTTAATAATATAAACATTTTACAAATCTCTAGAAATTCAGCAATATGAGCTGAATATATTTACATGAAATATATTTGAAATATTGGGATAGTTATGTGTCATCCTATATAATAAAACCCTAATATGCAAATAGACTGAATGGCAAAATGACTGATCGCTATGATGCACACTGACCACCAGGGGCAGTTGCTGAATGCAGGAGCTGCCCCCTGGTGGTCAGTATGCTCACACCAGTGGTGCACCCCTCAGCCAGAAGCCAAGCTCATGGCTGGTGAGCACAGGGGTGGTGGCAGGAGTCTCTCCTGCCTCTGCAGCAGTACTAAGGACCCCTTGGGAAGTGGGCCTAAGCCGGCAGTGGGACATCTCCTAAGGGGTCCTACACTGTGAGAAAGAACAGGCCCCAGGCTGAGGGACCCCCCTGTCGGCCCAATGCACAAATGTCTTGCACCAGACCTCTAGTTATTTTAATAAGTGGTTATTGCCAAGATCAGTTTGGCTCAGTGGATAGAGTGTCAGCCTGTGGACTGAAAGGTCCCAGGTTTGATTCCAGTCAAGAGGATGTACCTTGGTTGTGGGCATATGCCCTGTGGGGGGTGTGCAGGAGGCAGCTGATTGATGTTTCTCTCTTATCAATGTTTCTAGCTCTCTATCCTTCTCCCTTCCTGTCTATAAAAAAGCAATAAAATGTATTAAAAAATAAGTGGTTATCTTTCAGTGAAGGGTGAAATTTATCTTTTAGCTTTCTTTTTTTTAATGTCTATCTCCTTATTTTTCTGCAATGTGTACATATTGAAAAGGGGATAGACTTTCAGAATGGAGGATATAGTTTGCTAGACCTGAAACCAATTCCTAGGGCATGACCTCTTGTAGCCCTCTCCCTTCCCCGCAAAGCATAAACTGAAAGGGACTTTATGGGAATGGTAAGTAAGATACTTTGCTAAAGTAGGGGGTGTAGAGTTAGAGGAAAGGGCAGATCCAGATCCTGATACTTTAATTCCTTTTAGCATAAGTTCAGTATTTAGCATTGTGTCCTCAGTAAACTAATAGACTCATGTCCATTTTAAAGCAATTATACATTACACTAGAGGCCTGGTGCATGAAATTCATGCATGAGGGGTAGTCCTTCAGCCCAGCCTGCACCCTCTTCAATCCGGGACCCCTCAGGAGATGTCTGACTGCAGGTTTAGGCCTGATCCCTGTTGGACATTCCTCTCACAATCCAGTACTGCTGGCTCCTAACTGCTCACTTGCCTGCCTGCCAGATCGCCCCTAACTATCTTTGCCTGCCAGCTTGATCACCCTCTAAATGCCTTCCCCTGCTGGCCTGATCACCCCCTAAATGCCCTCCCCTGCCAGCCTGATCACCTTCTAACTTCCTTCCCCTGCTGGCCTGATCATGCCCTAAATGCTCTACCTTGCTGGGCAATCACCCCTAAACACCTCTGCCTCAGTCTCTGACACGGTGGCCTTGTCCAGAAGGATGTCTGGGCTAATTAGCATATTATTCTTTTATTAGTATAGTTATGTGACCAATTGATTACTGGTTGGGTCCTGGGTTATTTTTATCACTCAGAAAAGGTTTTAAAGTCAATGGAAATGAAAGTAAAGCAAAACAGGGCTTATTAAGCTATATTGAAAACCAAGAGTGAGCCAGTGGGGGAAGAGAGAGATTGGCAGAGATTGGCCAGGCTGCTTTAGCTCACTGGGAAGTCAGAGAAAAGGGGGCAATGGGGACAGGTTCAGTGGTTACTCCAGGATGATCTGCAGCTGCCTATTTCTTTCCTGGTTGCAAGTCTCATGTGGTCTCTTAAAGGTTAGAGAAAATGTGCCTGTGGGGGAAGGGAAAGGGAAAGGGTATGGCATGGGTGTGCTCCTTGTAGGGAGGGAAAGAGAAAAAAAATAGAGAGAGAGGAGAGAGTATGACCCCAAACTCTTGAGTTTAATAGAGGGATTTTCTCAGTGGATGATTGACAGAAACTATCCTTTTTGGGGGCATTATGCATACAGAAAAATCCTTGGGGTTGAGGTCAAACCAAAATGCTAATTTTGTTATAATTAATCTAGGACCCTAGTGAGGTTGCACATAATGTTGTTTTCCTCTGAGCCTCTGGCAAGAACCAGCAGGCTCTGAATCTGCCTGGTGGAGATCTGCTGGGCTGTCCATAGAGAGATTGTCTAAAGGCAATTTTGGAAGAACCCCTGTTCAGTTTCCATTGCCCTAGGAACTGTACCTGTGAAAATACTGCTTCAGCATATGTCTGAGATTTTGCTGTCTGTGGATTCCTCTAATATTTTTATGGTTTCCCATCTTATGTTTAAGTCCTTTATCCATTTTGATTTTATTTTTGTGTATGGTGTAAGTTGTTAGTCCAGTTTCATGTTTTTGCACGCATCTGTCAAATTTTCCTAACATCATTTATTGAAGAGGCTATCTTTACTCCATTGTATGTTCTTGCCTCCTTTGTCAAATGTTAATTTAGCATAGTAGTTTGGGTAAATTTCTGGGATCTCTACTCTATTCCATTTGTCTATATGTCTGTTCTTATGCCAGTACCAGACATTTTTGGGAATTGTAACCAAGAGCTGGTTCTTTGAAAGGATAAACAAAATTGATGAACCTCTAGGAAGACTCATCAAGAAGCAAAAAGAGAGGACCTAAATAAACAAAATCACAACTGAAATGAAAGAGGTGAAATAATAACAGACCCCACAGAAATACAAAGGATTGTTAAAAAAAAATACTATGAACAACTCTACTCCAACAAACTAGACAACACAGTAGTCAGCAAACTGCGGCTTGGGAGTCACATGCGGCTCTTTGGCCCTATGAGTGTGACTCTTCCACAAAATACCATGTGTGGACATGCATGTACAGTGTGATTGCAACTTCGCGGCCCATGAGCAGAAGTTGGTTTTCGGCTTTCAAAAGAAATTTCAACTGTTGTACTGTTGATATTTGGCTCTGTTTACTAATGAGTTTGCTGACCACTAACATAGAGGAAATGGACATATTCCTAGAAACATACAATCTTCCAAACTCAATCAGGAAGAATCTATAAATCTCAATAGGCTGATAACTATAGAGGATATTGAAGCAGTCATCAAAAAGTTTCCAGCAAGCAAAAGACCAGAGCCAGACAGCTTCACAGGGGAGTTTTACCAAACATTCAAGGAAGAATTAAAACCTATCCTCCTCAGACTATTCCAAAAAATTAAAGAGGAAGGATCACTTCCAAGTTCATTCTATGAAGCTGGCATTACCCTAATACCAAACCAGATAAAGACAACACTATGAAAGAGAATTGTAAGCCAATATCTCTCATGAACATAGATGCCAAAATCCTCAACAAAAATCTAGCAAATCAGATCCAACATTATATCAGAAAGATCATATACCCTGACCAACTAAGATTTATTCCTGGGATTCCATGATGATACAATGTCTGCAAATCAATAAATCTGATACATCACATAAACATATTGAGAGATAAAAGTCACATAGTCATATCAATTCGTGCGGAAAAAGCATTTGACAAAATCCAACACACTCTTTCTTGATAAAAATCCTCAGCAAAATAGGGATAGAGAGATCATACCTCAACATAATAAAAGCCTTATATGACAAACCTACAGCCAACATCATACTTAATGGGCAAAAACTATAACCATTTCACCTAAGAACAGGAATGAGACAGAGATGCCCACTCTCACACTCCTGTTCGACATAGTACTGGAAGTGCTAGCCATAGCAAGTAGATAAGAAGAAATAAAAGGTATCCAAATTATAAAAGAAGACATAAAACTATCATTATTCACAGATGACATGATATGAACATAGAAAATCCTAAAGACATCATAAAAAATTATTAGACTTAATAAATGAATTCAGCAATGTAGTAGGATACAAAATTAATGTCAAGAAATCTAGGGTATTTTTATACACCAACAGTGAACTTACAGAAAGAGAGATTATTTTTAAAAATCCCATTTACCATTACCCCCCCAAAAAAATAAGATTACCTAGGAATAAAATTAACTAAGGAGGTAAAAGATCTGTAAAGGGAAAACTACAGGACACTGAAAATAGAGATAGAGGAAGACATAAATAGATGGAAGAGCATATGGTGTTTATAGACTGGTAGAATCAACATCATTAAAATGTCCATACTACTTAAAGCAATCTACAGATTCAATGCACTCCCCAAATAACAATGGCATATTTCACAGACCTAGAACAAAATGTCCAAAATTCATCTGGAATTAAAAAAAAAAAGACCCCAAATAGCTGTAGCAATCCTGAGAAAGAAGAAGTAAGTAGGAGGGATCTCAATACTAGATATCAATCTGCATTACAAAGCCACTTTTCTCAAAACATATGACTTTTGAGAAAGGAGATAAAGTGTGACTCAAGTAAATTATTGCTATCATAGGTATAAAAATACTTTTCTCAGTCAATCCAGAAACTTCAGATTGTGTATAAACATGCCTGTGTATTATTTTCATTATTCTGGATTTTTTTCAGAGTGTAACCTAAATTATTACTTTCATTTTTATATGGTGTCTTGAGCAGAGTGGCAATAGATCATTCTTTTTGGGTGACTTAATTAGTGAATTTTCCTGTGACTTGGGGATTTAGCAGAGCAAAAGGTCTGATATGTGATAGAACTAATCTTGAATCTAGGCTGTCTTGCTTAAAATAACTTCTCTGAGGCTTTGAAGTATCATCTCTAAAATGGAGGTTCTAGTTTCCTCTTAAGGTCAGTTTGAGGATTAAATGAGATAATGACTATCAGAAGAACATCATTGGTGATAACAGTATTCCTTGATTTGCATTGCACCTTTCTTGTCAAGCAATACAAGGTTTATTGCAGCTGTTTGTGCTACTGGTGTGTTTGAATGGTATATGCCAGATCTCATGAAGCATCAAGGTATAAATTTGACTAACAAGGCTGGTGTCTGTGTTTGAGGGGAGGGATCTGAATATTGATGATTTAAACTACATAGACCAACTTAATATCTTATTAACATTGTTCTGTGCAGTTTTACCTATCCTACCTGATAACGTCTCAGTTATTTCTGCTGACTTTTAGTGGTAGAAATAAAATGCTTACCTACTTATATTTCAGAAGATTTGAGATGAAATATGGAGAGAAGTAAATATCTTGTACATCTGTAAAAAAGAAGATAATAGAGTCACACAATTTTCTAAGTGTGTTTCCTATATCCTCCAGGGTTTGCTGAACCCTTCCAGATCTCCTGGGGATAAGGCAAAAGGGAATGGTATCAGAGTCCTATCCCCACTTCAATCAGAACAGTTCCATTTTCATCTGGTTTATTTCATGCAATTATGTGGAAAATTATGTTTGAATGAATGACAGTACTGCTAAAATAAAGCTAAAAGCTTTACATATGATGTCAAAAACACTGTGTTTGGTATCAGGAAATGGTACAGCTGTCTTCATCAGCGTGGGCTGCCATAACTAAATACCATAGTCTGGGTGTCTTAAACAACAGGATTTTGTTTTTCACTGTTCTGGGATCTGGGAATTTCAAGATCAAGGTGCCAGCAAATTTGGTTTCTACTGAGAGCCCATTTTCTGGTTTGAAGACTGCTGCCTTCTCACTGTGTACTCTCACAAGGCAGGGATGGGGAGAGTGTAGAAAGTAAGCTCTGCCCACACTGGTTTGCCTCAGTGAATAGAGCATCAGCTTGCAAACTGAAGGGTCCCAGGTTTGATTCTGGTCATGGGCACATGCCCCAATTGCAGGCTCCCTCCCCAGTAGGGGGTTCAGGAAGCAGCCGATCAATTATTCTTTTATCATTGATGTTTTTTTTTCTCTTTCCCTCTCCCTTTTTCTCTAAAATTAAAATTAAGAAAGAAAGAAAGAAAGAAAGGAAGGAAGGAAGGAAGGAAGGAAGGAAGGAAGGAAGGAAGGAAG